>BCKZ01000012.1:485545-712717 GCA_001600815.1 Alloascoidea hylecoeti | reverse complement strand
CATTATCACATTATTTTGATACTGAAAAAGAAGATGAATCATTATTGTTAATGCCATCAAATACAGAACTTATACCTAAGACATACAATGAAGTACTCCAATCTGACCACAAACAAGAATGGCTTGAAGCAATGGACAAGGAATTACAAAGCTTAAGAGATAACAAAGTATTTGAAGAAACATATGAACATGTTCCAAAATCTTCCATTGTTAGTTCAAGATGGGTATTTGCACTGAAGAATCTTGATTCAAAACCTTTGTACAAAGCAAGACTAGTTGCAAAGGGTTTCTCACAAGAAAAAGGCATATATTTCTCCTCTACATACTCTCCGGTTTCATCCCATGACAGTTTAAGARCACTGTTGTCTTTACACACACAAAAACCAAATGAAACTATGGTTCAATTTGATGTAAAAACAGCTTTCCTTTCTTCAAACCTCAGTGAATGTATATACATGCATCCTCCACCTGGTATTAAATCAAATCCTAATTGTATTTGGAGACTTCATCATTCTTTATATGGATTGAAACAATCACCCATGAACTTCTATCATAAAATCTCTGAAGTTTTAAAATCTATTGGTATGAAAAATTCTRTTGTTGAACCTTGTGTATTTTACACATCTAAGGTTAAATTGATAATYTATGTTGAYGATGGATTACTTTTTGGAATGAAAAAAGATATTGATRAGGTTCTTATTCATCTTCAAAAAGAATTTACATTAACTATCAATAGAAMACCAAAGATCTTTTTGGGWATAWCAATTAATAACATAAATARGGGGGRARTTAAGTTGAGCTTAAGTGATTACTTATCAAAGATACAAACTGAGAATAAAATCACTCCTAATTATCGTAATTATACACCTCTACCAGAAAATTATGATATTAATAGTCCCTCAGAACTTCTTAACAAGAATAAAATTACTCATTATCAAAAGATTATTGGAATTCTTAATTATGCCACTTCAACAGTAAGAATGGATATTGCTTATGCTACAAGTTTATTGGCTAGGAAATCTCAATCACCAACACAATCCAATTTGAAGGCTGCTAAAAGAGTTTTGAACTATTTGATTGCTAGTAAAGATTTAGGTAYTACTTATAAACAAAATAATACGTTGGATATTGAAATTGTTAACTCCCTCTATATGAAAGAAAGAAAACCTGAAATTATTGATTTACCAAATGACAATGAAATAAAAGTAATTACTGATGCATCTTGGGCTGATCAAAAAGATAGGTCTTCTACTTTTGGATTCATAACTGTTATGAACAATAACATTGTCTCTTGGAAATCCAAAAAGATTTCAAATATTACTTTGTCAACGTGCGAATCTGAAATTGTGTTCAATATGCTTCGATCGGTTACAGTAGTGATCAGCAACCGAAAGAGCTGCCATATTATCATTAACAACTTTAATCGGATTTAAAATAAATTTTAATTCCTTTAAGAAGTTTCTGATAAATAAGGCATTCTTAGTTCCTTCCACAATTCCCACAATTTCAGATTCGCACGTTGACAAAGTAATATTTGAAATCTTTTTGGATTTCCAAGAGACAATGTTATTGTTCATAACAGTTATGAATCCAAAAGTAGAAGACCTATCTTTTTGATCAGCCCAAGATGCATCAGTAATTACTTTTATTTCATTGTCATTTGGTAAATCAATAATTTCAGGTTTTCTTTCTTTCATATAGAGGGAGTTAACAATTTCAATATCCAACGTATTATTTTGTTTATAAGTARTACCTAAATCTTTACTAGCAATCAAATAGTTCAAAACTCTTTTAGCAGCCTTCAAATTGGATTGTGTTGGTGATTGAGATTTCCTAGCCAATAAACTTGTAGCATAAGCAATATCCATTCTTACTGTTGAAGTGGCATAATTAAGAATTCCAATAATCTTTTGATAATGAGTAATTTTATTCTTGTTAAGAAGTTCTGAGGGACTATTAATATCATAATTTTCTGGTAGAGGTGTATAATTACGATAATTAGGAGTGATTTTATTCTCAGTTTGTATCTTTGATAAGTAATCACTTAAGCTMAACTTAAYTYCCCCCYTATTTATGTTATTAATTGWTATWCCCAAAAAGATCTTTGGTKTTCTATTGATAGTTAATGTAAATTCTTTTTGAAGATGAATAAGAACCTCATCAATATCTTTTTTCATTCCAAAAAGTAATCCATCGTCAACATAGATTATCAATTTAACCTTAGATGTGTAAAATACACAAGGTTCAACAAYAGAATTTTTCATACCAATAGATTTTAAAACTTCAGAGATTTTATGATAGAAGTTCATGGGTGATTGTTTTAATCCATATAAAGAACGATGAAGTCTCCAAATACAATTAGGATTTGATTTAATRCCAGGTGGAGGATGCATGTATATACATTCACTGAGGTTTGAAGAAAGGAAAGCTGTTTTTACATCAAATTGAACCATAGTTTCATTTGGTTTTTGTGTGTGTAAAGACAACAGTGYTCTTAAACTGTCATGGGATGAAACCGGAGAGTATGTAGAGGAGAAATATATGCCTTTTTCTTGTGAGAAACCCTTTGCAACTAGTCTTGCTTTGTACAAAGGTTTTGAATCAAGATTCTTCAGTGCAAAAACCCATCTTGAACTAACAATGGAAGATTTTGGAATATATTCATATGTTTCTTCAAATACTTTGTTATCTCTTAGACTTTGTAGTTCTCTATCCATTGCTTCAATCCATTCTTTTTTGTGGTCAGATCGGAGTACTTCATTATATGTCTTAGGGATAATTTCTGTATTTGATGGCATTAACAATAATGATTCATCTTCTTCTTCAGTATCAAAATAATGTGATAAGGATTTATCTAAACCATTTAATGAATTTGAAGAGTTGTTGATGGTGTTTTTAGCCACATGTAGATATTTGGGCTTTGTGACTAGTTGTCTTTCCAAAACATTTAAAGGATCATCATCATCATTTGCTTCTTCAATATCAATAGCGTTTTGTTCATATGGCAAGAATTCTTGATCAGTTGTGTCTTCAATATGATATTCATGGGTAGATTCATTCAAAAGGTCAAGGTTATTATGATTTGACACAGGGATTAAGTGCTTCTTTGGTGTAGAAGTTACCATATCTCTCATAATTGTATCACCAGAAGAGTCAATAGAAGAATTACCAGATAAATTGATTGTTGCAAAAGGCTTCAAACAAGAGCTTGGAAAAGATTATCTCGATATCTATGCTCCAGTTTGTTCCTATGAAATGCTCAGATTTGTTCTTAACATGGTGGTACAGAAGGATTGGCAGTTGTGTCAACTGGATGTTACAACCGCCTTTTTGCATGGACCTATTGATCATGAAATTTACTTAAACCCTCCAGATGGTGCAGGAGTTGATTCATACAAGGTTTGGAAGTTGAAACGTGCTGTTTATGGTCTAAAGCAGGCACCTAGTGTTTGGTTCAAGACAATCTCTGAAGTTCTTAGAAATTTAAACTACTCTCAAAGTGAATTGGAACCTTGTTTATTTTACCAAAATGATAGTCTACTCCCTATTTGTGTTGATGACTCATTGTTTGGTGCTCCTGAGAAAGTCATGAATGAAATAAAAAAGGGTATGAAAGCAAAATTTCCAATTAAGGATTCTGGGTTTCCTAAAGTATTTCTTGGTATGAATCTCAATAGAACTGAAACAAGTGGTATTAAGATCTCTTTACATGATTTTTTGACTAAGATTTAAAGTGATTACAATCTTCACAAAGAATCTAAAGTTATTACTCCTCTTGTTAAAGGTTTTAATCCATATGAAGAATCTCCATTGTTGAATGATAAGGAACAGAAGTATTATCAAAGCATTGTAGGTGTTATCAACTTTACTTCAAATACTTGCAGACCTGATATTTCTTTCAGTGCTTCTTTATTATCTAGATTCTTGACAAATCCAACCAATCAACATCTCAAAGCTGCTCATAGGGTTATTCAATATCTTATCCAGACCAAGACTAGAGGAATTAGTTATGAGAAGAACAAATCTTTTGAGGAATACAAAGATTTTCAGTTATTGAACACCACAAAAGAAGTTACCATTCATAGTTATCCAAAACTTCCAAAGTAATGGCTTATTAATCTAAGGGAGTATCGCTAAATAACCCTCAGCCATTTCGCTAATTTTTCTCAAAAATTGCGCTATTAATAGGTGGGAGGACTGTATGAGTGGGCACCCTTCTTAAGGAATCTATCACCAAGTGGTTCTAAATTACTTATAAGATCTTTTAATAGAGTTATACGCTACCGTGAACTTTACGTTAATTAATTTTAACTTAAACTTAAAAACTTTATTCAAAAATACTAATTATCTTATTTTAACTGTGCACTAATATTCGGCCAAAACAAACTTTGAATTCGTTGTTGTGTTGAGAATCTGTTTTTCTGATTTGCTTCTCATACACCCTTTACATCAGTTAGATTAAGTAAGCATCTCCATATTGTAACGATTTGGAAGCTAAGTTTATTCTCCCTCTTCCAGGTGTTCCTTTTTTCACCCCCCTGGTACTAGAATTCTAGCAGGATAAATAAAATTTACTTACTCTTCCGTTAAGACCTCAATAATAATGAAGAATACTCCATCAAAAGACCACGTAGTGGAACTCAATAATATTGATAACAGAAAGTGTGAGAGTTCAAATCATAAATTGTCCAGTATAACGAATGAAATTAATCGGCTTCGACAAATTTTGACGAATCCCACTATTACAACACCACGGCCAAAAAAACGTTGCCGTTTAATTATTTCAGAAACAGAGGAGCGAGATGAAAATATCAACGAAGTTATCAAATCTCACCAAAAGATGAACAACCATTCGATCCTTGATACCGGGAAGCTGAGATCGAGGCTTAAGCGATCACAACCTCTCGGAACACCAACACGACATTCAGTTGGCATAAGAAAACAACAAACTGGGAACCCGTCTTTCAAACTTTCCGAACTACATCTTGGGGGTGATTTAAATCAATCTTCTATTTCTTTGTTGTCTTGTGGCGATAAAATTGTGACCCCCAAAGCAATACACCATCACACAGCATCACCAGTAATTAATTCATTGTCATCCCTTATCAGTAACTCTAGGGCATCTTTAAATTCCTCAGATTCGCCCCCCTTAATAGAACACAATATTAAATATTCCAAATCAATAGATAGCTCCGGTTCAAGTCTTTGTTTACCTGTCAATTTAGAGCTTTTGCCATTTTTAGACCATCATCCAAAAGGTATTACACAACAGGCATATAACAGCATTGCTGATACTATTGGATGGTTTGAAATAAAAGAATATTCACATTTTATAACGGAATCCCCCGACTATGAGCATGTCGAAGGCATTGATTTCCCGGTGTATAAAATCATTGGCTTACAGAAATGGAATACAAATTGCTATATAGTCACATTGACTTCGCAAGATAAATCCAAAGATGATTATGGATTAAACAGCTCATTCAGTGTAATGCTGATAGATCCTCTAGGAACAACGGAATTATGTGCAAACCAAATGATTATTCTAGCTGAGCCTTTTTATAATCTTTATCAAAATTCCAGTAAAGTTGCAGGTATAAGGGTATATCTCAAATGGAAATGTTTCAATTTAAATAAATAATTTATTTTCTTACAAGGAATAATATTTAAACTAGCTGTACAAATTGAATTAAGAACCATTTTCTAGAAAAGCATTCAATATTTAAGGGCACAGTTTTAAGTCTCATATTTCTATCTTCAGTTATAAGGGCACAATTTTTGATAGGAGTTTTGCCTGATTCTTCATCAGTATGAGTACGAGTTGATTCAACCAAGCCTAGACGTAAAGTGTTTTGATATTTATTAACTCCATCAATAATCAAATCATCATTTTTCTGTTTTAATAATTTACTCAGATGAGAGTTGTGATCGGTATTTCCCGTGATATCATTCAACCTTATTTCTTCACCGTCAATATTTAAAATTGCAATCATTTTCATTTTAAGTAGCTGTTTCACGACAAATGCGGCACGAGAGGAGATCTCGTTTAATTGAATATCTTTAGAATACTTCAAATGCCTTAGCTCTGAATAAACAATAACGGGAATCATACAATTGATTTCTCCTTGTTCTATTAGTCGATAAATAGAACTACTATGCTTCAACCACATATTGGTATCAAATATGAATGTTGTAGTTTTAATATGCTGCTCCAAAGCGTTCGTTCTTTCCTTATTTTGTGTTTCATCAAAAACTTCGTTAAGCCTGTTGTCAAGCCTTTGGCTTGTTGTTAATAGTTCATTGAACTGTGTTTTCAGAGTGGAAAATATTTTGGTATTGAAATAATTTTCTATAATAACATCTGAACTTGTTGAAACTTTCTTTCTTAAACATTTCCAACTATTGGCATCCACAGAAATTACCATATCTTCATTCATACAGATGCCAAAAGCATTAACATTAGCCAAATTCTCAGCAAGTTCAAGTATTCTTTTATATCTGATTTTACGATTTAATACAAAGTTAAAATCAGTTTCATTAGTTTGATTAAGGGTGCAGTCTGTTGGGAGTAAACCATCAATTCCATTGTCAGAAGAACCCTTGTCGAGCAAATCCATCCATTTAATTCCCAAGATATTTTTCACCTCTTGGAGATCACAATTCGTTGGCGTTTCAGTGGCAGGTCTCTCCTCCTTATCGCTGTTTATTGCATTTCTAATTCGACCAAGATAATCGACTAATAAATCCCAACAAAATAATCGTCCAAAAAGGATATCTATTAGAGGTTTAGCGTTCTGGCAGATAGTGGTCGCAATTGATAGAGAATTCAAAAAATATAACCAGAGTAAAATGTGTGGCGAGCCCACTGAAATTGGGTAAGTCATGTATTCGGCCAAAGTTAGGAATGCTATTACTAAACCTTGGGGGTTTATATCCTTTACCCTGGAAATCCATTCATTTTCTGGTTTATTTATTAATTCTATCAACCGATGGTCCTCTAAGGATAGTTCTTTGAAATTTAGACTATAATAACCATCATTCTTCTCATCACGGTAGTTTTTGTCTCTATGCTTGTGAATCTTAAAAGAATCTTGCTCAGGCAATGCTTTTAATCTCACCAAACCAAATAGCATACTAAATGGATTATCTCCATTGGACCCAAAGTCAAATAATCGAGCATTATTTATGATAAATAATGACGTTGCCTGCTGAAACCAAAATCCTAGTCTTAGAAAAGTATGATTGTCATCATCATTGGCCAAGCGTGATGAGAAACTTTGTTTATCGAGGAGTGTCTCGTGGAAAAATACGTCTCCCAAAGCCAATCTCATGTTGCCAAAACATTCATTGAAGTTATCAACTGCTAAATCAATTGTACTATCTGTATTTTCTATATTTTCTGCATTTTTCTGTACCAAAGAATGAATGCTTAAGAAGTTCGATATGAATTGTTCGGACTGAGGTTCATAGGAATGTGTATTATTTGGGAGTAATGAAAAAATCATGCTTATGGAGATGTTATACGGGTCACGGGAAATAGTAGCTTTAGATAGAAGGGTGAGTATTTCCATTCTCTCTTGGGAAACAAGGGCTTGGTGATAATAAAGTTTTCCTGATCCAAGAAGATACCTTGAAGCATACGAGTACCAATATTTCGCAGAGACCTTCCAATCAATTTCATCCCGATTATACATGGTGATGGCACTCCTTGATATATCAGCAATTGTTTCAGCCCAGATTTCTGAAAACTGAAATGGGCTATCAAGAAGCGTCGAAAGAATGTCAAAGGAACGAGATATGAAAAAAGCAGACACCTCATTGTCTATAAAAGCCGACTTTACCTGTTTTAAAACTTCTAAAAATCTCAATATTCCAAATTTTCGTAAGCGTAAGGGAATTTGGTATTTAGAAACATAACCAGGACCCGGATTTGAGACTTCATTTAAACCTCCTCTATATGCATAGAATAGAAAATCATGATACGACTCCAAAAAAGACACTTGAAATTTACACAATAACCATAACTCTTCAGTAAGAAGGGAGATATTATTTTGGGAGCTTTTCAAGGAATCTTTCATTTGGTTAATCCTTCTAGATGATTCCTTTTCTTGCTTCCAAATTGTTGAGTATATTTCCTGGAGAGTTGAGGTCAATTCCTTGTAATCCGCTTTGGATTTGAGATTTGCAAGTGGATTTGGTTCCAAGTTTATGGTTAGATTTCCGTTCCCACCTACAATATGTATTGACTCAACAGATTCCGTTTTTCCGAGACCATTAAATTTTGGTTTCTTCTCTGGGACTGTGGCGGTAGCTATCTGCTGTATTTGTTCTGCGTTAGTTCTCAGAAGAATCTTTGGTGTTACTACATAATCAGATGTAGGAGATTGTAACGTTGATCTGTTACGTTGAAAACCCTTGGGGCTACCCTTTTGTATTGCAGTTGAAGAAAAGGTGTTATCATTATTTTTATTCGGAATATACTTTGGCTTTGGATTTGAAAATTTTGAGTCACCGTATGGATTATACAGTATTCTTTCTGAACCCTTCTGATCAATCGGAGTTATATGTTCATTTATTGGCATGTTTCTATCATAATCAGGATCCCTCGAGTAGCGTTTGCGACTATTTCTAGAGTGAGATTGAAAGGACATAACTTCATAGCTTATATATTCCACCTACACCAAATTTCTCGATTAATTAATAGGCTATTCGATTATAAGTCAGTTCTTGTTTTTGGCTTTAACTTACAAACAAAACTTGTGAAGGTAGTAGTAGAAAAGAAAAATTGTGAAGAAAAGATCCTATAAATTTCAGATAGTATTACTATGAAGTAAAGAATACTATTAAGAATTTTAAAACGTAAAGCGAATTTATAATATGATATGGTGCTTATAAAAAAAGTGAGTACCGGTATAACTACACAGCTTAATTACCCGGTCGAGTAATGGCAATAAAATAAGATTGTGGATTACATCACAATCGCAAAACATTATACTATTATAACTTATATAAAAATAAATGTCAATACATAAACGTTAGCACTTATAACCTTTAATTGTTAAAATAATTGTCTGATAATTATCATGATTCACAACTAATTAATATTATTGAGATCATATAATTTACATAGTTGCATAGCTAAGATCTAATATATAAAAGAAGAACGAAATCCAATTCTTTGGTTCTTTACCTTTTATTGCCTTTTATCTGATTATAGTAAGTTTCACTTCGTTCAGTGGAAAGACTGTGATCTGGAGCCTTATCCAGGTTGATTCCTGTTTGGAATATCTCAACATCAATTTTCGTCTCAAGACTTTACATATCCAACTCGTCCAAACATTCAATCGCTAGTTTTAGATTATCCAATAAACTATTAGTAGACACTCTCAAAACCCGGTCTGTAATGGCATTTAGCTGTATTCTCAAGGAGACGTTCGTATTTTTGATAATCGTCATATTAATTGTAAGCTCAGATGGCCGCAAAATAGGGTCGGTTTCAAGTACCCTTTTCGCTATACCTGCCTGGGATGCAGTCTGGAAGGGAATATTAAAAACTCTAGATCTCTCGATTAGAAACAAAACAAGACAAAACTGGTTCACTGACATACACCGAATAAGCCTCTTGGATCATTATTGCTGAGCAGTAAGAGATTATTCAAACTTGTTTATGCTCATCTAAGCCCATACACACACAAGAACACAAAACAATAAGCTTATATTATGTAAGCATATATAAACAAAATTTAAGTAAAGTAAGCTTGTATATATAGTTGTGATTTTTAAGAGTGCGGATTTATAGTAACCGTGCTGGAAGTCTTCAGATATATTAGGGTAGCCTCGCATTATATGGTTTCGTTTCAAATTGACCATTTATTATGGTAAGCCCGCAAATTTTTAACCCGAAGCCAAGCAATGATGCCGTAACCATTGACGTAAGCATGTATTATGACCCTATAGTTCAAATATATTATATGGTATTACAACTATTATACTGGGTAGATGTATTATAGGCAAAGCATAATATATATCTGATTTTCTAAATCAATACAATAAAATAGTGTATATATATATATATATATATATATATATATCATAAAACCATAGAAATACCGGACAAATTAACAATGAAAAAAAGCTATCAAAAAAAAATTAAACCTCCATTGCCATCCCAACCCAAGATTCACTAATTTTCTTATCAATTAAGCTTGGTCTGAATCCTATCCACTGGAAGTCTTTAATATAACGAATAGAAAGCATCTTTTCAATATTCCTGTCAAGCAAAATCATAACGGAATCAACAAGGATAAGATTAGAATCGGTAACTAAATCCAATAAAGCAATAAGGCCTTTTCGTAAAGAAAACTTGTTCTGTGCAATCATGTCACATGTAATAAATATCTTAAGTTGTCTAACGCCATTTATATTATCAACAAACCCAATCCATGATAGATTGGTAATGTAATCATACAATTTTAAATATAATCTGCTTTTTATGTTGTTACCATTATTATTATCAGCTTGAAATTTTTCAGTGTATTTATTTTCATTTGAATCAATATTTGGAATCGTTAGCTCATTATCAAGAAGTCTGTCACACTCTTTGATAAGCTCCAACGATGCCCCTTCAATCGGATGTTGAAAGGGACTTACACCCGTAGGGACCTCAGGGACGCCACTCGTTCACTCCGTCCCTGCAAGTAGAATAATGGAAGGCTTGAAGTTGTCTAGTATCATCATAAAGAAAACAGGAAGCTGTAACCTTATAGTTTACTTTGCTGTGGGCGATAGGAGATTGAGAAGCAGTAGTAACAAAATTATTACTACTACTATTACTATTGCTATTAAAAATTAAATCTGCCATGATATCAATAAGAGTGATCTGAAGGCCTTTGAAGTTGTTTGGTGTGCTGAGTTAAAGCCTAGAAATCCGAAGTGATTGTTGAAGTCAGAATTGGAATGGAGGTTCGGTGGTCAAATAATTCACTAGGCGTTCTGACATTTACTCTACGCAAATATTTACTTAACGAAAAATATTTTTGCACAATACCTGTTGCAATTATTGGTAGCATTCGGATAATTAGTAGTCAAAATGTCCGAAATTCAGTGAAATGACTGCATGGTGTATAACAGTGTAAGTCAGTGCATAGGCCTATGTTATTTTATTGCATACAAAATGAGCAGTATAATACGGTATTACCACCGTAGTCATTTTTACTACCCCACAACCGCCAGCAATGGTAGCAAGTTGCAACAAAAAGATACTTCAGAGTGTTTACATCAAGAGATGAGGAAGTGAAGATACTAAAAGTCATGGAAAGAAGCCGTCCTGAGCCCAATATGTCAATCGGTTAGATAACAAGCGATCCGGGGTTGAGCTGTTCAACCCTCCCAGATCAAATAAATGGTGGAAAATACTTATCAGCAGCTAAAGAAGTATACCATACTTTGAAAAACTTCGAAGAGAATCGGCTAACTAAGGTGATATTTTGTTATGCAAAAAAAGGAGTTGACGACCGACAAAGGAGAACTCTAGTGTTTATTATTTTCATGGCTCAGTATCAAATAACATAGAGATCGGATACTCGGCACTAAATAAGAGGAGATTGTACAAGCATTGTGTGCCTTAATAGCCCAAAATCATTACCAACCGGATTTCATTTACAATTTCGATGAAACGGGCTTTCAGTTGGCTGAGCAAATATCCTGTACATTTCTTTTTACCTACAGAGGAGCCTATTCGTCCCAAATTCAGTAGAAGATGGCGCTTCACAGGTCCAACAAAAAGATCACTTATGCACCAGAATAAAGTCACCGGCCTGAAAAAAAATAGCTTTATACCGGCGATGATCTACACAAGAACTGAAGAATTAGCATCTTTTAATATCAACTAGGAGGTCAAGAAAACTGGAGCAATGAGATGAAGCCTGTTTCTATAACATGGATACACCACCACTAGTATACGCTACAATTTGCTTAAACTCGATGAAGAATTCGAAAGAGATTATGCAAATTAGAATGAATCGATAGAATGTTAATTATAGATATGGGAATAGCTGAAAACTCAGAATATCACAATATACGGAAACTTATTCTAGATTTAGAGTTCACAACGAGAGCTTACTTTTAACACCCAGAACTCTCGGAAAAACAACTAAATAAAGGTAGGAAAGATAAGGCAAAGATTCTCAATGAAAACCTAGCAGCTGGTCGTGACTCGTGACATCCGGAAAACCTATTGTACTCAAGATAAATTGCCCACGATCAAAAACAGGATAAAAAAAGAAGAAGAAATTATCCAACTAAGCTTTAAATTGAAAAAAAAAAAAAAAAAGAACGGATTAAAATATGTCAGGAGAATACAGAATACGAATAGTATATTCATTCTACAAGTAGTGAACTCATATTTTTTCTCCAGTGATGTTAACGTTGATGGCTATTTTAGTAAAGACGTATTTTGCGTAATAACGTGTCACAACCGGTACCTTATGTCAACTACAACTAGCCAAAGAAAATAGTTCATTGGTATATTTGTAAATGTAGCTACACATGGTACATAGTACATAGTATAGCTATGCATGGTAGAAAGTATATAAGATTATAATTATATGTACCTACATATACAGTATGTCACAGAATATAAGCTTTTATTACTAATTACCATTTGACTGTGACACAGTATATAATTGATTATAAATGTTTCATTCTTAAATTTATTAATATTGCTATACATATCTTTAGGATTATTATCCCCTGCCCCCCCCATATTATATTATATTATATTATATTGTATTATATATAAGGTAAATGTTAAAATAATAGGCACAATTCTAAAATATACGAACCCCTTATATACCCATATATATGTGTAGCTTATAATTATAATTATCCGATTTGAATGGCCCATCTGACTCCATCATATCATTTTTAATTAATAAACAAAAGTCATAGCTGCAGTATTCAATTGAAAAATCGTATATTCTTATTTCCCTCGGTTCGAAACAATTGTAAACAAGAGATTATTTATCAATACTGATATATCATATATACCCAATTGAAAAAAATGCGCCTTCCTATAATTATTATCAATTACAAGATACAGTTATACGGTATATTAAACTGACTATCTATCGGTTCATAGCTAAAAATTACTTGATCAAGAGTACGACAATAAATAACTACATACAGAAGACACCAAAAATTCAAGGATTAAATAAATCGCCGGGGCCAGTTCCCCTGTCGCCTCAATTACAGGTTATACCTTCCGATCAGAAAGTTCGATGGTTCAGATGGAAAGCTTTGATAGGAATCGATTACAAACCAAACTCACCATATTTATAAGTCATTGTATAAGTTTTATACGTATAAATCAGCTAATTAATACCAAGTACCAACTATATACCTGGTATATATATAGTTAGCCAATACGCTTTAAACAAGCTCGTGATCATATGATCAGCACTGTGGATTCAGTATGGAATCAGCGTGGATAATATATATAATATACAGGTGCAAGAATTTTCGTAAAAAGATACGGCATGTGAGACCTTAGTCACATTACAAAACTCAACCAGCTAGGATGTTTAGCTTGTGAAAAAAGAAATACTTATATGTTCGAACACTACTGACTTCATCTAATTACAATGACCGCGCTAAGTAACTATAGCTATACATAGCTTAGCTGCTTAGGTATTATAGCACTATATATTTATTACGTAGCAATTAGCTATAGAACGGAATCCAGGGATATATTAAATACAGATTCATATAACGTTTATATTATGTGGATGTGTTTGGATCTGAAGTGTTGCAAGGTTTTGGTAGTAGTTGCACCCTTGATTCAGTTAGATATCTAAAGAAGTAAGTTCAAATTACTTGCATATATCAAATCACAGTTAAATATAAGCTTGAAGAGCGCATTGGATAAAAATATGGTTAGATAAACTTCTATATATATATATCCATTAAATCTCACATCGATCTGTTATCAAACAGATAAAATCATTGGATTTAGTAAACTAGATCTATACGAAAATTATGATTAGCTCTTGAAGATAAATTAATAGTGATATGGTACATCTAGTCGAGCACTAGAATAGAGATTTCTGTACAAGTCAAGTAGCACAATTATCTAAAATATTTCACTATAACTCAAATAATCAGCCAGCTCGTGTAACTATATAATACATATTATATGGTTTTAAAAAAGACTTTTGCAACTAGTATTGCAACAAATTACAGATCTAGATCTTTGGTTAATGCATTAATATTTGGTGAATTAGTTCGCACTGATTTGTTTTCCCAGAAACCAACATATACATACATGTATAATCATGATAACTTCACATTATAATTAGCAATAAATATAATATAATTATCAAAAACCGCAGTGGTTTCTTTAAACTTACAATTGGAGTTTTATCGTCGAAAATCGAACGAAATTATGGATTTTGAACCTACTGCAGTTGGTGAAATTACATGTATACGTATGATGAGTATATTAAAATGTAGGAACAAAATAAATGGTGCCCAATGACTGACTTTCTGATTATTTGTGGTATGCAATTTTAAAGACTTACTATGTCGAGAGACGATAAATATATTTATAAGATCTTTATCTTGACTAATTAGTTGGCTCTATACCGTTAGCTAATATAAATATAAATTTCCTAGCCGAATGAAATTATCATGCGCTCATTTGATTTAATTATTTGAAAAGTGGCATGCATTAAATTGAGATTCTGTGCGTAAATCATACAAACAACTATCAAATATTGAAAAGATTGGGGATTGAATCAACGAATATATATCTATGAATATTAAATATATTTTACCATGAGGCTCGAGCTGGCCATATAATTCTACATTATGAATCAATTTATGATGATGGTTTGATCCGATGATTACTTTGTGGGTTTTAGTCTTTGGGTTTCAGAACAATGAGAATTACATATAATTACTATTAATATGATGTTCTAAATTCTAACTTTTAAATGAGAGAGAAGAAAAGTTTATAATATTATTTTTTTGTTTAATTATAGGAATCGAAAAAAAAATATATGCATGCACGTGAGACTATACATAATATTATATACAATGTAAGTTGGATTAGAATATATAAGCTATACCGGTATATAATTATTGCAATTGCAAATCTATGGTGGGCGTCACACAACTGGTCGCACTTTTGGAAAATCAAAAATTTTATCAAAACCCTTTCAAAAAGTCTCACCACCGCACCAAATACACTTTATTTCTATTTTAATGATGACAGAATGTAGATATATGATCCAAGAAAAATTTGTAGTTGTTAAAATTGATTTTGGACCACTCTGACAGGAATGGTGATATACTTTCTTAACCTTGTAGAATCATAAATTTCAAAACCCAGTATATATTCACGTGACCATGTAATTCTTCGCTTAATAATACAAAACATCTTTTTTAACGGTAACACAGGATTAAATGGAGAGCCTAATTAAATGTTCTAAAATATGTTACAAATTGCCGTATATGAATGGATGTATGCATTGTATATCATACATACTACTTGATAACGTAATTTCTGAAGTCGCATGCATATTGGGCCCATATTTCAAAAGAGAAATAGTGCGACAAGTAGTGTGACGCCCACCATATGTTGGTTTTATTCAAAGACATTATAATCGGCTCATACTCTCACAACTATGTGGCAATATACAAATGGTTGGGTAGTACATGATGATAACTAGCTATAGCGCTATAGTACCACTATAGCTAATCATACTATATATAAGTTATAGGTCTATAGCGAAAATTTATTTAAATGCAATTGAAATGCTCTTCATTATGTATATGCACTATGCACTTAATGTATAATTTATACATAAATTAGATATTGATTATGCATAACTTTGATTTCAATTGATTTATTCTTTTTTGATGATGATGAATTTATATATATAAGGTTTATACGGGTAAGTACTTATATATAGTAACTATAGTACGTACCATTCAATCAGAGTGGATTGGATTGAGATTGATTATAGAACTTATATAAACCCCTTTTATGAGCTGATTCTAGGTATAATTATACTATAGTTTGTTTGTACAAAGCTACTTTTTTATTGTAAATTATATCCAAATTATATATATATATAATAGAATCTGAACCTTTGCAATTGTGGTATAAGCTTTTACTTTTATGGAACTGGAGCTTATATATAATAGAGCAACTTTTTAAATGATTGACTTATTTTACATATACTAGCTAGTACTAATAACCACCATCTTTCTACATGTAAAAGTATGGGACTGACTACAGGTATAAATTGTATAATATAATTGAATTATATAGCTGGGTAACTGGCGCTTTCCATATAAGTTATACCTTTAAAGTTTATGTCAGTTATCATATAACTTATAGTTAACGTTAACTTTATAATATTAATTAATTAACGTTTATATTAAATAGTCAGAAAAGCTTACTAATATATCGCTACGTATAGCTACGTGCTCCATATAATTTTATTATGGTATTCTCAAACACAACATATAAAGTTCTGTCAAACTTTAATCCTAAATAGTACATCACAAATGAATGTATTTGTAAGGAAATTATGATAATGGATGATTGATAATAATAGGATTCGAATTCGAACATGAATATTATGTGTCATGTCATTTTACAAACATGACATACATGTGTATCTAACCATAGTATCTAGATTCCAGACTAATAACGTTGATTACAACACTAATTATAATGTTAATATTAACTATAATTACCTTATTTGCTACTATTTTTACAATAGATGCAGTACTTCCATAAGCTTTTATTGTTGCGACTGGGAATTGCAGTTCAAGACATTGGGTAAAATGGGGTATGATTCGCCATATATTTAGATGAATTCAAGCATGTACAATTAATTATACATGTATATATAGGACATATATATTCGATATTAATTTTCATTGAAAGTTTGTGCTATGGTAGTACATTATAAATAATGGAAATAGCTCGATGAATTTATATAGTTGATAGTTGCACTCTCTAACAAAGTTTTCATAACTTGCAATTGATAATATAAATAATTATATAAAGTTTTATATGAGTTCTCTTCAGTCTCTATTTCTATAAACTTATACGAGTATACCATAGCGCGCGCTCAAGAAAAGCGCTCAAGGGGGAAAAAATGAAAATTAGATGTAACCATGCATATGCATATACATATTTAGATTCATTCATATCACACTTAATTTCGGCCATCGTTGAATAATTATCGGCTTTCATTTATTAAACATTTTTATACTATAATCTTCAGCCGTATATATGTAGTATAGCAGTACGTATATCAAACGTAATAAAGGAATGGGAGGTTGGTTGATTAATATTTATCAAGGTAGCCGAAATTAAGCGGAAAGGCAACTGTATCCTGATCTAAGAGTTGAATTAAGAAAGGTGAATGATTAATTATAATTATAACGTCTCCTATTATGATGGCATAAAGCTATTGGCTAATGAGATATCTAGATCTAGATCTTACTCCTCATCATAATCATATACCGGTATATAATTATAGCAATAGTGAGACCATTACATATATAGTATAATTATTCCAATAAGCTTAATATATGCTTAAAAATAATTTTATAATAAACCGGGGTTTTGTGCAGTAAATTCAAATGTGTAGTTGTAATATTAATTACCGATATTATAATCTATTATAATATAATTGCAAATATACAGCTGCAGAGTCAAATTCTATGCATACTTTTAGAATTCTATTATTAGCTAATTAGAATAGATTAATATATTTCTTTAATTTAAATTTGGATGAGTTCACCACTCCTTTAGATATTGCTGCATAGCTATATAGTTCTAACTTCTCAGAAATAAGCATCCCCTAGATTTAGATGTAGACATTATTATAGCTCACAGTGTTTAAATTTTCATATGACATATACATATATAAGGTAATTGAACCATCGATCTGTTAATTTGAAAGCTAAGTCTACTAGTTATATAATATTTACGATTACAAACGGCAGATAATCTATAATTAGAGAACATTGATTTTGGATTCTTATTATCTTATTATAATTACCTGTATGAATTAGGAAGATTCCTGATCAATGCATGAAAATTTCATTCAGATTATGTAAATGCTTCTCAAACATGTACCAGTATGTATTAAAAGTGCTATTGCTCGCTCTTAGAAGTCGCTGGGACTGCTACTTTTTAAATTTTATAACCAAGAAAAGATCAGACTATATTTTCTGATCTCTTTATATATAAACATTGATATAATTGACTGCAATTTGCATAAGAAAGAAATTAAGTATAAATATAATATTAGTTTAATTCTAATGAATGAAGAATATTAATATTCAATACATATATATTTAATTATAATAATATGATAATTAACTACGCACTGTATTTTCAAGAATATTGATTGAAAGGGATGCAATCTGGTAAATATGATCAGATTTTCGTTGTATCTACTTTTATAGTCCTGAGTATAGCTATAAGGCCTTATACTAGCTATATATATAACCGAACCACCTAATTACAAGTCTAAGATTACAACAACAACTAGTTATCCTGATTATAAAACATACATATACAGTGAGTCCTTATACTATATATATGAAGCTTCAGCTTTGCAGAAATATATTAATATTGGTAAAATATTATTGCCTAATTAATTATCCCGTACCTTAATTAGGTCCTTAGCTATAACTTATAATTATAGGCTTATAATTTATAATTACAGTCACATGAAGAGAACAAAATTAATGACAATTATTTCACATTCAAAATTTATAATCTATAAACTACGTACTGTAACTCCCAAAATACAGATTATAATTATGAGGTTGTTGACGTATGAGCTTGATGCTTAATCAATGATCACTAGAGTCTTTCTCTACAACGTTAACACCCTTAGATCTAGATAGTATCAAAGGGAAATAATATATAATTATAAACCCGAGATATTTTAAAATCGTTTAAGAACACCTGAGATAATTAAATAGAATTTATACACTCCTTAAAGTCCTTACCCGATGAATTAGAAGAGGTAGGCACTAGGCAATCACAATTTTAAGTTAGTAGAATAAACAAAACAGCACCTACCTTATAGTGTTATAATTATGTACAAGATCGTATAAGCTATACCAGTACAAGTATATACGTATACTATTAAATAAAAAGAGGTTAAAAAACTAATCAAATAAGTAAGGAAATATTGCAAATAGGATATTAAATAGGGACTCCCTTAAATTTGCGATTGAAAACTTTTTTTCCCTTATATTATACCTTATTTCTTCTTTTTTTTTTTCTTACACTGTACCTACTTTACTTGTAATTACATACATATATATCGCTGAATTAGTTAAATAGCATGTAGAAAAAAACTCTAATTAAGCTCAAAAAAAAGTAATGTAAATAATCAGATTTGTTTGATTTGAGGAAAAAGTTGTAAATGTTCACAAATAGATACATATATAGACTTCGTCTGAATTATATATTACCACGGAGACTTGCTAGTTCTAGCTTTCAAATTTTCTCTTTTGAATGGCATGTACATGTAGATCAAATTTTCAGACACATTTGCATCCTGTTGTCAGCAAAATAAATTTAGAAATCTGGAAATACATACTAAAATTACATCCGTATTGCATCATGCAAAAGAAATTTCTTTTCAATAAGGATCCTGAATGAGAACTATGCATCTATGCATATCAATATTTGAGATCAACGAATTAATATATAAAGGGTTTGGTTTCTTCCACACTAATTCAACATTACTTTGTTTATATTCATTATTCAACTTCAATAAGAAAGACAAGATGTCTGATACTGCAAGTCCTCAAGATACTTTCCCTACTCCACCCTATCAGAAGGTTGGTTTAAGAAATGATGGTCTACGAAATCACTTAATTTCTATGATAGGAGAGTTTTGTGGTACCTTTATGTTTCTCCTTTTTGCAATGGTTATTGCACAGATTGCTAACCACGATCCGAATATACCTGACAAAGGAAGCGATCCAGGCCAATTGATTATGATTTCATTGGGATTTGGATTCTCTGTAATGGTAAATGTCTTCATATTTTTTAGAATATCTGGTGGGCAATTGAATCCTGCTGTTTCCCTCAGTCTACTCCTTGTTGGAGCCATCGGGCCTGTTAGATTTGTGGTCAACTTTATTGCTCAGATGGTTGCTGGTATGGCTGCCGCAGGTGCCGCCAGTGCTCTAACTCCAGGTGAAATTATGTTTGCTAACGGCCTTGGTGGTGGAGCGTCAAAAACTAGAGGTCTTTTTATCGAGATGTTCGCAACAGCTATTTTATGCACAACTGTGTTGTTTATGGCGGTTGAAAAACATCGGGCTACATTCATGGGTCCTCTTGTTATAGGCTTTGCATTGTTCATTGGCCATTTGTTTGCAGTTTATTATACTGGAGCAGGTTTGAATCCCGCTCGTTCATTTGGTCCCTGTATCGCAGCAGCCTCCTTCCCCGTTTATCACTGGATTTACTGGGTGGGCCCATTCTTGGGATCTGTTATCTCTGTTGTACTATACAAACTTTTGAAGTTTTTGGACTATACGACAGCTAATCCAGGTCAGGATTCCCCAGTCTGATCAAACAACTGTTCTAATGTTCGAACTCTAATATCTAATGAGAATGCTAGCGTTCATCGTCAACACATATACTTACCACACATACATACATTTCTTGATTTCATTCAAAAAAATTGTTAAAACTTTTAAAAGTATCAAAATTTCAGCTTATTTGTTTATACTTATATCTATCTTTAATCACATAATTATGTAGATTATTTGTTTTATGACCTTCTAATATAAAAAATTGCACGTTATTATATAACTCATGCATGTTTCATTTTGCACACTTCTGATAATTTGTATTCCATATCATTTGTGTAAGCTGTAAGGAATAAAGACCATGAGTAAATTTGAAATCAAATAGAGCCTCAGGAATCAAAAATTGGGAAGCGTGAAGCTTATTTTCGTTTAAATTTTAATCAACCACCACTCAGTACCAGTACTAAGTTACCTACAAATATGAAGAAGTCTTCAGCAAGGTGCTTAACTGGCATACCGGCAATTAATCCTTGTATTACAAAAGATCCAGTAAAAAATGATTGAAATAAAACCAATTTCAAAGTCAAAGTAACCCCCTTGGTGGAACTCTGTGAAGAATTGCTATCTAATAGAGCGCCTGAAGAAGGAATTAGCCTGGCCTAGTTCTCCACTTGATATGATCTGTGAAATTTTATATTTATATATTTATATATATTTTTTTTCATTTTCATTTCGAGTGTTTAGAAATTGTTGAAAGGTATCTCTTGATGATCTTTGATTTTCCCTTGGCTGGGGGAGCTGAAAGAACTCACATACACTCTATAATACCTATATGAGTATAAGGATACTATAAGCTATAAGCTATACATCTTAAGTATAGTGTTTAAAAGAGAACCTTTATACATATAAATATCTAGCCTATATATAAGGTGAATTTTAAACAAATCACACGTACAGACATTGTTTATTCAAGTATTCTAGGGGAGAATGAAATGTATTAATTCCTACATTCCATCAGACAATATAGGGCTATATTATATCATAATTTCATAGTAAGTTAGTTTACGTACGGAAAGGGTACAGCATATATGAATGGTCCATAAAAAGCACTTCTACCACCAAAACCAGCAATATATTATTATTAAAAATAGTATTACTAGAATCTACTTAACATTAAACTACCTTTCCGCAAACTGACTCTAGAGTCTATACCGGTACCTAATTACAAGTCATACCTGATAATAGATAATTGAATATAAAAAATATAATGCCAAGCTTAAGTGATGTGCTTTTAAAAAATAGCAAATATTAATGTTCTCTACAGTTAATAGTTATAACATTTATAATGTCATTATAATATATACCTTATATATGTATACCTTTATTTGCTCCTTTACACAACCGTCATAATGCAAATTGTATACAGTAACATTAATAAAAATATAGTTTATTTTTCGGTATCATTAATATTGACGGTTGTGGTAGTTTATGATTAAAATCAGTAAATATTAAATAAGAACACGATATATAGTTACCACCTTAATTGGTTTCTGGGATTAAATGCATAAAATCCCTTTTTCTTTCTCAAACTTGTGATGAGTTATATGTTAAAAATTAATATTTAGTTATATTTTTTTTTTTTTGCTCATCGTTGTCTCTGTGAGTCTGTGTTGGATTTGGAGTTAAAGTTCACTACATTTATTAAGGTTTACGGCATTTGAAATTAGTATACGTCAATATGACCAGGTTTGTATCTGTTATAATAAAAAAAATATGTATGCATATGCAATGAATGCGGATTGCAGATCAACCTCCTTCTCAGAACATGTCCAAAGAGCATTTCTTAAAAGTTTTTGTAAGTTAATAAATGGGAATTTGAGAGGATTAATTTCATATTTTATCCTAGATATATCTCAGATTAAAGCCCACTTTACATTTGCTATGTAGACGCATAGGTAATCATAGTTTTGAACACATAATATTGCAAATTCAAGCTAATATTACGTGAACAATATTAATCATATTAATATGAATTGAATATCATATAAGAGCATTAATATTATAGACGTATATTATCTTAAAAATAGTTTTGCAACCCATAATAACTGGATCTTGAGCCTAGAAAGACTTCTATTTTCTTCAAATTAGATAATTAGCAAAACTTTAGTTATTTGAGATTTATCTGGTATTTTCTAACCATATTCCATTTTTACTGTTGCACCATATAATAAATTCACTTTAAGTAGTACTATTTTATACCCAATAAAACAAAATAAACTTATATGGTATAAATTTTATCAATATAACGATTTACCTCTGAATGTGTCTTTTTGGGGCTATAGACCTAAATCTCCTTCTTAACAATTATTTGTTTTTTCTTCCTTGAAGTCTTAAGTCGTCCATCTCGCCCTTTAGCTTTTACTTAAACCAAACCGCAGTCTTTATTATATATGAATATGTATATATTGAAAAACGTTTAGTAGCAGAGGGTTAGAACTGCAATTGTGCGAATCGTATGGTGTGAACTTGATCATAAAATAAATAGCTGACTAGTTATATTATTTTTTTACCACAGGACTAACATGTAAACATTTTAAACCCTTTATGGGCAACTTGAATGCTTGACACAAATAGAACAACCCCAGCTCTCCAAAATTGCAACAATTCGCCAATTGCAATATGACAAGGAAAAATTGGTGCTATAATTTACATTGCTAGCTTCTTTTGGAGGCCTACATGCATGATGTATCGGTTTCTAATTCTAGTCAATGCACAAGAGAATTTTTCCTATAGCTATGCATACAAATGGGCTATGTATGCAGTTCTCGCTTATAAGTTATGACTATTAATGAATCTGAAGTTTAAGTCATTATGATCATACATATCTATTACTCCAAATTTCCAAGCTCTTAGCTTGAGCCCGAGATCCCTTTGACTTTTTTTTTCTCAAAATAATACAATGTTCATAGTGGGTCACATGTTTGCATAAAATCTTGAATAAAGAAATTCCCAGGGAAATATTACTAAATAAAACATAAATAGCATTTCTTAACCTGTCTAAACATCACAGGAGACAATTAGAGTGGTCAATATGTCTTCCATCTAATTCTACAGTAGCTTCAGTCACTTTGGCAAGTTTGCGAGTAGCGGTTCAAGAAGTAATTGATTTATCTGACCATAACTCTGAAAGTATTACTGAAATGATGATCATTGGCCTTCTTGAGTCTAGCACTAACTACGAATAATTTTTGTTGAGTCACTTTTGAGCTTGTGACAAACGGTTTTAGGTCTAAAGAGCTAACATAAAATTGATTAAAAGAGCATTTTTCAAGGAATTATTATTAAATAAAATATATTATGTGTAGCCTAACCAATCAAAACATCATTGGGGATGATTACAGTAGTCGGTATGCCTTACGTTTGCTTCTACAACTTGTTTAGGTCGAAGTGATGCGTCAGTCAAAATGATTGATCTGGCTGATCTCATAACTCTACAAACTTCTGAAAAATGCTTCTTGATCTTCTGACACTCTTTATTGACTCTTTTAATTATACCTAACTTTTTGTTCTTGCGTTTTATATAAAGTTTGAGCTTGTGCGACACAGAGTTAGCTCTGAGGAGTTCACAGCCCATGTTCCATTTGAATTCCTCCTTATTGGGTTTTGATATTATGATTGGGGAATTGTCCTCTTGAAGAATACTTTAAAAGCTTAAATTAAAGGTATTTCCACTCGTTATAATACTTTTCTGATATACACTTCTTAATCTGGTTTTCCCTTCGTAATAGACGAGTATCGCGTTTTTTTTCGTCAGGCTTTTTTGTAATCCTCTTATTAGGCGTTTACGATCATGCGAAGATACCTTTATAGTCGTGTGTTCTACAGTGCAAGATGTTTTGTAGGCTAGACGCGTCTCCCGGCAGTTTGGGGAGCACCTACAATTCTGTCATTTTTAGATACATATGACATGATACGACCGAAGAAACGAGATATTACTTTTGCTCTCTAGTCAGCGAGTTATTTATATTTTCAATGGCGTTAAATTATTAAGTTTTCGATGACTTATTTATAAATAAAGTTTATTGAATTTTACTGATCGCAATCACATGTGACCTACTGTACAGTCAGCTCAGAAGTGTTTGGGTGCAAAATATTTTCAGCATGAAACAAAACATAAATAAAACATATATAGATATCATCTTCATTAACTAGTATGTGCAGCCCCTTGCATTCTATAACCTTTTGTAGTCGCGGATGGATGCAATGGGCCCATCAAAATACGACTTATCTATCTCCTTCGATAACTCTGGTAAAGGTGTTCCTTGACCTTCTTAACTTCTCCATGATTTTAACATCACCATTCTTAAATTGAGTTAATAGATACCTGGGGTTGCCCCTTTATCATTCTGATCTTGGTAACAATATCTCTCTGCTGTTGAACCACGTTTTGAAATCGACGACCCATCCGAAAAAATCACGCGTTTCCAGTTGTTTACAGTAAAATTTTGTTATTGGTGGGCAAATCGTATACGTGCTGCTATATGATGGGGTGACAACCAAAACTTTTTTCTCTTCTTTTAAAATTCATCTCCTTTGAATGTCTCCTAAATGTCATAGTGCTCACCTGAAATCGTTTCAAAGAAGCCAATTCGCGGGCATTCATTGTTGGATTTTTTAGTGTTCCCTTCTGATACCGCCAAGGTCTCGAGGAGATAAAACAGACTTCACGCCAGGTGGTTTGATATTCTCTACGGTACCCCCCTGTTTATAATGAAGCCAGACGCGTCTCGGAGTATTACGATGAACACCAACTATTTTGGCAGTTTCAGTATTGTAATGGCCTGCCCAACAAAATATGGAATTTTCGTTCAGTGGTAAGCCGAGCCATCTAAACTTTGAATAGTCAAAAAGGGGTAAGGTTTCGTTAAAATACACTCAAATAAAGTTTACAAATGAAAAAAGTTGCACCCAAACTTCTGGGCACTGACTGTGTTGTGATATTGTATTATGCGCATAATACTGTTCTAAAATTATTGTGAATATCGATGGATGTCAGATATATATTTATATATTAGCTATATGGCTTTAAGATTATAGCCAAAAAAACCATCTATAAAATATAAAGTAGAAATTATAATATGTAGTATACTAAATATAAATATAAATCAAACCTAAGCTCCTTTCGAATTCTCATATAATTACGGATCAATGAGTGGGAATATCAAGGTAATAAAAACAAATGAAATCAAATAAAATACACTATTGATCCTAAAAAACTCATTCAGTTTTCTCATCTTTGTTCCAGGAAAGATATCTATGGTCTCCTAGTTTTCTTGGTTTAACCAAATGTGTGATCAAAAATACCATAGCCAAGATGAAGCACAGAGCTCCAACTACAATCCAAGAAACTCCCAAGAAGATCGATCTACCACCAATAACAGATCTTGTGCTGATGACAATAGCCTTTTTACCATTATACTCTTTAACAGGAAAATGTTCACCAATAGCCACTTCATAAATTCCGGCATTCAAAGGGTCATCGTCGTTTCTTTTTTCAAGCTTTGAAAAGGTTGGCAAGCCAGAAGTTCTCATCCAGTTTTGAAAATGCTCCCATTGAGAAATATCAGGTATATTCGAGTCATTATAACCATCTGGGTATGCTTTCACCCAATTGGGCGGAGGGACAACAGCACTTGCATTATAGCTTGTCTTTTTAAATCTATTCTTATCGGTACTCCAGGCAATACCCTTGTCTGTCATCTCATAATTGCTCGAATCTGTATTGTTGGTACTAGTAAGGGAGGTAAATGTGTCGTTGAACAAGGAATTAGCGATGACCCCACACGGATAATACGGAACCCCATCTTCATTAGTAGTTAAAGGTTGGCAGTTTTGGCCGGTTGTGTCTTTGATAGTACTAATAGAGGCAGCCTTTCCATTCAACTGATCTTCACTGAAACTCTTGACATAACGTCTATGGTTTTGATGAAAGTTTGTTAGCTTATAGAAAAATAGAACTGGGGGCCCCATGGAATTCGGAATCTCGAACTGGACACGACAAACATTTTTGTCTTCCTCATATTTCTCGGATTCGTTGATATACAACTTCCATTGGGGATAGTTGTAATTCGAAAGGTCTTCAAGCTTCTTCTCAAAATTCAGAGAATAGTACTTGGATGGAATAGCTGAATAGTATTCCGTAGATGCCAAACTGGCGCAGTTAGTGTATTCAATAGTTAGATTTTGGACCTTATGTCCACCGTAATACATTCCACCTCCCAGTGGTATAAATATGACTGCAATGGCAAAAAACAAAGGGATAACAGTCTTATGGGTGAGAATAGGATGGTAGGCTTTCAGCTGTTGTTGGGTGAAGGGATTCTCTTTGGGTCTATGGTTCTTGACTTTAGGTTGGGTTTCGCTCGCGGAGTCTGATATGGACTGCGAGTTGTCTGAGTCAGTGCTGTTCCGTCGGGGGCGGAGGAAGGCCATTTTTGTATTCAAACCAAAATTTATAGAAGCTTAGGGTGGAGATTTGTGGATTAAGAACAGACCATAAGTGTATATATCAGCATGGAGGTAACTATCAGAACTCTACTCTGAAAATTATTCAAACCTCCTCCATTCAATTTTTACTCATCTCGAATCAAAATCAATCTGACCTATTAAAATGGCTCCCGCAATATCAGAAAGCGAAGCAGAGAAGAACATTGAAATATGGAAGGTTAAAAAGTTCGTATTACTCCGGAATTGTTCCTTCAATTTGTGACTACTTACTAACTTAAAAACTGTTAACTATAGACTTATCAAGAGGTTTGTCGATCAATTCATCGGACTTTGGGAGCCCTCATAATGTTCCAACAACTTTACTAATATTGCTCTTTTTTAAACCAGCTTGGAATCAGCTCGTGGTAACGGTACCTCCATGATTTCCCTCATTATTCCTCCTCGTGGTCAAATTTCAATTATCAATAAAATGTTAACAGATGAATACGGTACAGCCTCTAACATCAAGTCTCGTGTCAACAGATTGTCTGTCTTGTCGGCTATAACATCAACACAACAAAAATTGAAACTCTACAACAAACTTCCTCCAAACGGTCTTGTCATATACTGTGGTGATGTTATTACACCAGAGGGTAAAGAACGAAAATTGAATATCGATTTCGAGCCTTTCAAACCAATTAACACATCCTTGTATTTGTGTGACAACAAATTTCACACTGAAGCACTTTCTGAACTTCTAGAGTCTGACTCCAGATTTGGGTTCATTGTTATGGACGGTAATGGTGCATTATTTGGTGTTTTGTCGGGGAATACCCGTGAAGTGCTATTCAAATTTACTGTCGATTTACCAAAGAAGCACGGTCGTGGTGGTCAGTCTGCTCTTCGTTTCTCACGTTTGCGTGATGAAAAGAGACATAATTATGTTAGAAAGGTCGCCGAAGTGGCAGTTCAAAACTTCATCACAAATGACAAGGTGAATGTTAGTGGCATTATTTTAGCGGGTTCTGCTGATTTTAAGACAGAATTAAGTAGATCAGATATGTTTGATCTTCGATTACAAGCAAAAATTGTCAAAATTGTTGATGTTTCATATGGAGGTGAAAATGGTTTCAACCAAGCTATTGAATTATCAGCCGAAACTTTGGCCAATGTTAAATTTATCCAAGAGAAGAAACTTATTACGCAGTACTTTGATGAAATTTCACAGGATACTGGTAAATTTTGTTATGGAGTCGATGATACCCTAAAAGCTTTGGACGCTGGTGCCTGCGAGATCATCATCGTCTTTGAAAACTTGGATATTGTCCGTTACACTTTAAAGGATCCTGATGGAAACGAAGTAATTGCCCATGCATCGAAGGCTGTTACTGACAAGAATCATTTGTTAGATAAAAAAACGGGCCAAGAATTAGAAATTATCTCAGAGCAACCTCTGCTGGAGTGGTTAGCTGAAAACTACAAGAGCTTTGGTGCTACATTAGAATTTGTCACCGATAGATCCAGTGAAGGTGCCCAATTCGTAAGAGGTTTTGGTGGCATTGGTGCTCTACTGAGATACAAACTGAACTTTGAGCAATTGGCGGAGGACAGTGATGATGATGATGAATATTGGGACGATTAGGTCTATTAATTACCCTTTTGTTTTAATAAATTATATCTATAACTTATATGATCTTTGCAATATACGAAACAAGTAGAAACATTTTGTATAGTTCAATTGATCTGTATTTTCCCTCAACAGTTATACTATATAGTATATACCCTATTTTGATCTAATTTGTCTTAACTGGTTAGTTAACGTTTGTTTAATTTATTTTATTCCTATGAAGTTAATTAATGATCCATTATTTTCCTTTACGAGATTTCTTTTTTAAATCATCTAATGCTTTGGCCGATTTATGTCCAAGAACCATATTATGGCCTTCTCCTTTAATTAAGTTGTTTGCTAAATTTATGGCCCCACTGGTTAAATAGCCTTTCCTTCCAATAACATCACTTCCCATTTTAACTTTCTCGTTTTGTAAAATCCATTTCAATTGACCACGTAATTGTTTGGTTTCATTTTTGGTTAGTGACTTTTGCTCATTTCTCAGTCGCTTCTTTTTCAGATGCTCATCTTCCCCTATAAGTAAAGCCTCCTTTACATCTACACCGAGATCATCTGCTGCTTGGCTCAACCAAGATGAGTCTTTGCTAGTAGATCGTGAAGCCATTGTTGATTCTGATAATTTTTTGGCAACCTCAACTCGCTCTTTAATCTGTTTGACGATATCATGTTCGATGGGTAGCATTTGTAAATCTTTGGTACCTAGCCTACCATTTTCTTCCTGATTATCCACCAGTTTCCTTAACTTCCTTAAAGGGCCATTGGCTTCCTGGGGCGAACATAAAATAACAGAGACACCTTTTTTCCCGGCTCTAGCCGTTCTACCAGATCTGTGAATGTACATATCTGCTGTTCTAGGTAAATGGTAGTGGATTACATGTTCTATATCTGCGATATCGAGACCACGAGCAGCAACATCAGTTGCTACTAGAACAACAGCTTTTCCTCCGGTATTATTTTTTGGATCTTTGAATCTCTCCAGTGATCTTAGACGCTGTTTCTGAATCATATTCGAATGAATAGCAAATGAAATAACTCCAAGCTCCGAGAGGAAATTCTGAATCTTCTTGACACTTTCAATAGAATTAGCAAACACTAAAGTTCGGCCTGAATACATTGTTAAAAAATAATAAAGATATAAGTCTTTATCAGTAAGCCCATTGCACTCGATCATGCTTTCGACAATTTCTGAAGCAATCTTTTCTATTGGATTTGCATCAATGAACTTTGGTTGATTTGATTCATCAAATTGCAGTTTTTTAGATAAAATTTCCATCATTTCCTGATTTGTTGCTATATTATTTGCATCTTTGGCGGCTTTCACTGTTTTATCCAATTTATAAAGTAAACTTTTTTGAAATGTTGCGGAAAAAATCAATGTCTGGTACGATCCTCTAGCAGCTTTGGATTTATTTTTCGTTGGGTTTAAGTATTTGAGGATTTTATCCAATTCTTCAAAATGTCCATCTTGAAGCAGTCGATCAGCTTCATCAAAAATAACTGTGTTGACTTTCTTGAGTCCATCAGTCAGTACTTCATAATTCTTTTCTATAATTTCCAAAAATCTACCCGGAGTAGCAACTATAATGGCAGGATTATATTGCATCAGCAATCTTTCTTGTTTTTGAATCGATAAACCACCGGTTATATTGATTATCGTATGAGGTGAAAAAGGGCAAAATTTCGAAATTTGATCTAAATGTTTTGTTACTTGATGAGCAAGCTCACGGGTTGGGGTAAAAACTATGCCAATAGGAGGAACAAATTTAGATTTGGACTGAATTTTATCTGCCATCTCATCATCATCATCATCATCATCATCCTCTTCTTCTTCATCTTCATCTTCATCTTCATCTTCATCTTCATCTTCATCTGAAATTTCAATATCTGCTTCCTCATCATTTTCGATTTTCCCATTTGTTTCATTCCTTTGTAAAACTTTTTCCAATAAAGGCAAGCCATATGCCAAAGTTTTTCCACTACCAGTTGATCCTTTACCGATAACATCTTTACCTGCTAAAATTTCGGGGATACTCTTCTTTTGAATAAGAGTTGGCTTAGAATAGCCCATCTCATTCAGACCTTGTAATAAGTAAGTTGACAAGACATATGCGATTGTTTCATCGGTATCGGTTTTCACTTTGAAATTCCATCTTGGTAAAGATACTTCTTTGAACTTGGCAGAGGCTAAGGTTTCGAAGGGATTGGATGCATGATCTTTTGAAAACATGTATTCATTATCATCTATATGCTTTTTGAGTTTCTTATTGATTTTCTTACTATCAGTTTTAATTTCCTGATTATCTTTAACTTCTGATGGTTTATCGTCAAGTTTCACGAAGTTTAGTTTACCATTGACTACCTGTACATCAACACCATCGATTTCTTCCAAGCCAAAGAACCCATACGCGTCATCTAAATTATCAGCATTGACTGTACTCCATTGTAGACTATCAGGAGCGACAATGTGTCCCTTTAATGCATTATTTTTTGGCTTTTCATTGTCCTTGATTATTCTCTTACTCCCACTTTTTTTTTTTTTTTGTTTGACAAGTTTGGGGGTTGGCTTACTATGTGAACCCGATCTCTTTCTTTTTAAGCTCGGTTTTGGTTTTGGTATTGCCATAATTGATCAAAATATTTTAATGGTGTAAATAAGTAAAAATATTTCGATGGTTTCTGTCTGTGAAATATTTTTTTTAAATTTTCCAAACTGAAAATTTTAGATTATATAAGCATACAATAAAAAAGAGAGTGAAAGAATAAAATTATTTAGTATCACAGGATAGAAAGACTTAATGGGCAAGAATAAACGAGCGAAGAAAGGATTGCTACTATGTAGACCGAAATCGATCACGTCCCGGCAATCATCCTCAATCACAAAGCCGAAATCGTTGAAACCAAAGAATACCAGAAAAATAATACGAAGATTTCATGTCCTCTTGAAGGATAAAAGTAAATTAGAGACTCAGTTACAGAATGTAGACAGCAGAGTCAGGTCTAACATAGCGAAACATTTGAAGAAAATAGATCAAGATATCGAAGAGCTGGGCGGACTAGAATTGTACCAAGCAGCATCGGTTCAAGGGCAGAATAGCCACAGAGGTGGAGACTCCTCCAAACAGCTGGTGTCCTGGATGAAAGAATTATTGGGTTCATTTGAGGAGAGAAGACGGTCGCATCTAAGAGCTCTTGAAATAGGTTGTCTATCTACGAAGAATGAAATATCGAGATGTGGGGTGTTTGATATGGACCGCATTGATTTACATTCTCAGGAACCTGGGATCGAAGAACAGGATTTCATGGAGATGAAGGTTCCAAGTGTGTCAAACAGGTATGATCTTATATCCTGTTCCCTGGTGCTTAATTTTGTATCCGAGGCTGCCCAACGAGGAGAGATGTTAAGACGAGCAACGAGGTTTTTAAAGGAACCGGAGTCGATCAGCGATAATTCCCCGTTTCCCGGGTTCTTTTTAGTGTTGCCGTTGCCGTGTGTTTCCAACTCGAGATATTTTGATCATACCAGGCTCGTGGAAATGATGGAATCGATTGGGTTTGCACTGGTGAGAAGCTACGTAGCGAAGAAACTACAATACTGGCTGTGGAGATGGAAGGGGTCGGCTTTCATCCAAAGGAAAGTCTTCAAAAAAGAGATGGTGAATCCCGGGTCCAATCGGAATAACTTCTGCATTGTTTTCGAGTGAATGTTAATGTTTATAATTAGCTATTGCAAATGTCATTTTTTCTGTTGTAACATTTTTGGTGCCTGAATTTCAAACCACCACACATCAACGTCCAGCACACTCTCACAGATTTAAGCCCTCTTACAATTTTTATTGTTCTCTCTTAGCTACAGGCCCTTGGAAACAGAAACTATGTCTACGGGGCAGGATGCTTTAGCAACAAATGCAGCCGATTCTAAGACTGCTAATGTGGTCGACTCGACCAAAAATAGATCAGTGAGTAGCAACCTCAAAAATGACATATCCGAAGCTTCGTTTAGAGTAGGAGTCTCTGAAGATCGCAATTCACGATTCAGACGGACAATGGAAGATGTTCACACTTATATTTATAATTATTCTGAACTGGTAGATTGCGGATATTTTGCAATATTCGACGGCCACGCAGGAAAAGACGCTTCTCGATGGTGTGGGTCAAATTTACATGACCTAGTTCAAAAACAGATATCTGAACTCAGTGAAGGTGAAAATTTAACATTAGCTTTTGATAGAGCTTTTCAAAATGCTGATGAGCAGCTTAGAGATAACCTTTCACAAAGCGGGTGTACCGCGGCCCTGGCCCTTTTGCGATGGGAATCAACAGTACCACGAGAAGCTCAACCAATAACGAAACCGACAGAAAAACAGCATAATCGGCGTCGTATGCTATATACAGCCAATGTTGGTGATTCTAGAGTTATATTATGCCGTGGTGGAAAAGCTATACGTCTTTCTTATGATCATAAAGGAAGTGATGCTCGAGAAGCTGCCAGAATTCAAGATAATGGTGGGCTCATGGTTGGAATGAGGGTTAATGGTGTATTAGCCGTAACTCGCTCTTTAGGAGATACATTTATGAAAGATGTGGTAACTGGCCATCCCTACACAACTGAAACACAGCTATGTGGAGAAGATGAGTTTTTAATTTTAGCATGCGATGGCTTATGGGATGTATGTGGGGATCAAAATGCTGTTTCACTGGTTAGAGATATTATGGATCCACAAGAAGCTAGTAAAACACTGGTGAAATATGCCCTGGAGAACTTCAGTGGTGATAATTTAACAGTTATGGTGGTGCGATTAGATCAATCTGTTTTAGCATAATTATATATCCCCCGACTCTCTAATGGAATATTACATTGAAGTTTGACCATCTTTAATATTGCTACTATTTTGAACTCTTTTTATTCTTTTTTTTTCATTCTTTTTTTCCCATCCCTTTTAACATCTTTTATTATTTTATGATTGTTATTATTTTGTGTTTAGTTTATATCATGCTATAATTATCCTATTTTACAATTGAACAATTTTAAATCCTTTGATGCTTTAAATTATTCTACTGGGCTATATTATACATGGTATTTATATTTCTGCCTTCTATTAATTTTAGATCAGTGTATAGTTTGAAGAAGATACTTTTTTTTCTTCGTGAAATTAAAATTTGAATTGAAATTTGAATAACTAATAGATTAAATCTGATTTTCCTAGTTACTCTCCTACAACATGAATTCCAAGTCTTCAAACAGTCCATTCATTTCATTTCCTTGATTAGCATTATTTTCGAGATCACCATTCTCGGGGTTGGGTAAGCTCAGATCTAGATTTGAGAAATTTGAGTTATCCATAGGCATTGATATATCCATGTCGTTGCCATTATTGGATTGGTTTAGAGAATCATTCATTTGGTCGCCCATAAAGTCTCTGAAATGATCAAAATTAGCTTCAGCTGAATCATCATTAGCGTCATCATGATTTGGGTCCATGGATATACTGTCTTCTATGTCCATCGTGTGATTCATATTAATACCCTTTAAAATATCACCAGGATCTATCCTATTATCTTTATCGTCCATTTTTGCATTAGGTTGGATGCTCGTAGAAAGTTGATCGTGGTCGAAAGGTATTCCTATATCATTATTACTGATTACTTCGCTGTTCTGTTCTTGTTCCTTTGAATCATTGTCATTGATGTTATCTAGATCTACAGTATTTCCTTGAATCCCCATAACATCATTATCCACACTAGATAATATTGCTGCGATGTCTAAATCATTTCCGATGTTTTGTTCATTCACATTAAAGTCAAGATTTAACTCTTGATCAGTAACATCTTGTCCAGTGTGATCTTGGGTTGGATCATTGTTTTGAAGCACAATTTCTGGGTCCGTCATATCCAGGTCTTCAATGTTCTTCCTTGGGCTGGTATTCAACATAACAGAATCTATCAGATCTGTATCCTTATCTTCCTCTATTAAGGTAGGTTGGGGATTGATATTTGGCTGCTCGTGTTCCCTTTTAACGTCCAAAGTCTCACGTCGCTTTCTCGTCACGTCTTGCTTAAGTACACGTATAACATCCTGACACATCAGATCCATACTATCCAGACTTTTGTTGAACAGAGCAACATGCTTATTCACCTCTTTTTGTAGTTGGGTTTGTGACGGATTTGGAAACAATACATTGGCTGTAGGATCGATTGCGATATCTTCGATCAAATTCCCACAAGCTAGAAGGATATCCTTAAAAGCATTATCCAGCGAGAGTACCGGATCGATATTAAAGGTTTCTGAAAATAATACGTTGTTATTCATTGATAATAGTTAGCATTGTAGCTCACTTTATTCAGTCCAACAAGCAGTTTGCAGCTGCATAAGTACCACGACGCTTCGTGCAGATATCCCTCCAATCCGCACCGGCCGGGTTTTGATAATTCAGTCCAGTTAGAATCGAGGTTTTTTTCACCTTAAGTAGATTTACAGAAACTTGCACTTGTCTTCTGTCCAAACCAGCAACAATGTCCTTTATCAGATCCTTTGCTCTCCGTCCGATCAGAAATGTCGCCATGGCCAGCCGTGTTGCTGTCAGAACCTATGCTGAGGCTGCTGCCCCATCTGACAAGTTGAGATTCAGCTTGGTTTTGCCCCACGAGGTATGTTATACATGAATTTTATATTGCTTGTGATAAGCTGAAAATACTAATTGACCTATGTGTAGACCATTTACAACAGCTCAGAAGTGTATGCTCTTTAAATTTTAAGATACTTTGGAATTCCGGATCACAACCAATCTTCGACGAAAAATTACACAATTTAAATGAAAGTGGTCGTGTTGGGGATTCTCGGAATTCAATTGATTATTTAAATAATGGGAAGCATTAGTTCGTTTTAATGATTCTAACAGTTTTGGTTTAGTACACAGGTTAATCTTCCAGCCGTCAGTGGTGAAATGGGTGTTTTAGCCAATCACGTTCCAGTTATCGAACAACTCAAGCCCGGCTTAGTGGAAGTTATTGAGAGCTCAGGAACTAGCAAACAATTTTTCAGTATGTACTCATATTAAGGAAGGGGCTTCCTATACCATGATTCTAACATTTTTGTTTTCTTATTTTTTTCAGTCGCTGGTGGTTTCGCAACTGTTCAACCAAATTCCACACTCAGCATCACCACCGTTGAAGCTTTCAAGCCAGAAGATTTTTCTGCTGAGAGCATCAAATCCCAATTAGTCGAAGCAAATAAGAATCTTACTTCTGGTAATGAAACTCTTGCCGCAGAGGCCGCCGTTGAAGTTGAGGTTTTAGAATCTCTACAGAACTACGTCAAATAAATTAGATAGATTCAATGATAGGTGAAAGACATACAGAAATATAACATCCTGTTACATTACATAGTTTTCGACAAATATTTGACATTATAAAAATTCGTAAACAGCAAAGTACATCTTTATACATGTTATGCATTTTCTCTTTCTGTCATAATCATATTGAATGGGATATATTTGAATACTAACATTGAAGATCATGAAGTAGCTGTGGACATAGATGATATATTCGAATTAGACCTAGACTGTGATTGAAGGGGAAACTCTAGCAGTTTTGTTTTCGACATCAGAATGGGGTGTAAATTCCAAGTTTTCGGCGTCAGCCAAGTTGAGAATTTTCTTGAATCTCTTGCCAACGGGAAGCAAAGATTCAGTACTTGTAGATTTTGTCCAGAGACCAATTCTGTAGAAAGATTTGCGAACATTCAACACAACACCATTGACCTCATTTTGATCGTCCTCAATGGTTTCTCCAATAGCACCAAGCATTGCTCTTAACCAGACCTCATCAACATCAACCTTTCTCTTGTCTCTATATTGGTAGGACCACTTGCCGCCCTGGGCGTTAGATGCATCTTCCCACTCTGGTTTTATTCCCGCTCTGAACAAATGATAATCCGCTTTCAATGGTAACTCAACGGCTCTTGGAATATTATTGTAAATTCCCCAAAATTCTTCAACTGTTGAAAAAGAAATAACAGGTTTAAGCAGATCAGCCCATGTCTCGCTTCTGTCTGTTTGAGGTTTGGTAAACCACAGCGTCCAAAGTGTGTTTAATGGATGTTTAACAGAAAGCTCCGGGTCTACTGCCTCTGAATCTTTCCCTGATTCGGAAAGTGATAGATTATTGACCTGTTTTGTAAGCTTCTCTTGTTCCGGCATGCTTTAATATTATACCACTGGTGCGTGTGTGCTGAAGGTCGCAGAGCTTTTTCATCTTCTGTGCTCGAGTTTACCCGGATCGTTCTGGCAGTTACCACATCCGCGGGTGTCCGGGTGCACCTGGATTACGAGATGCTGATATCAGCAATCCATACTTAAATTCTTAGCAATCCTCTAGCTGTATCTGCTTTGTCTCTCTGTGTCAATGCACTCTATTTTGTACGCGTTGTTGACGACTGGTTTTGCTGTATTCGGTGCACTAGCTGTTGGTCTATATGGCTTTCAGAACAAATTGGTATATCCTAGCAGTATGGCGGAGGGCCGGAAATTTGTGGACACACCATCTAGTTATGGCATGCCAAACTACGATGATATAGCTTTAACCACACGCGATGGAGTCGTCATCAAGTTGTTTGTGATACGGCACAACCCGGAAGACAAAAAGTATGTCAATAAAACTATCCTCGTGCTCTGTCCTAATGCAGGGAATATGGGCCATAGCTTGCCGATAGTTAAGCTTTTCTACAAAACTCTTGGATACAACGTTGTGATGTTATCTTACAGAGGTTATGGCCATTCTACTGGTTCCCCTACCGAAAATGGAATCAAAATTGATGCCGAGACAACTATGGAATATATAGCAAATGATTCACAATTATCTTCAACCTCATTAATTTTATATGGTCGCAGTTTAGGTGGAGCTGTGGCAATCTACTTGGCTGCGCAGCCCCAGTATAACAATTTAATTGGAGGTGTCATACTTGATAACACCTTCCTTACAATCAGAAAGGTGATACCAAATATTCTTCCTTTCCTCTCTCCATTTGCTTCTCTCTGTCATGAAGTCTGGGACTCGGAGTCGCTTATGAGAAGCGGTATAACACGATCAGAATTGCCATTCCTTTTCCTTAGTGGAGCGAATGATGAGTTGGTTCCACCTGCCCACATGAAAATATTATATGAGCTCTGTAAATCTACAACTAAAAGATGGAAAGGATTCGAGAAAGGAACTCATAATGATACTTGCTTACAGAAACATTATTGGGACACGGTTAGAGATTTTATTATGGACGACGTCAGCCCAGTTGAGGGTTAAAATGTACGGATATAATTATAGTATTTTCTCTCCCTCTGATTTAGCTATCATATACATTTGTTTTGCACGGTTCTAGGTAGATAGTCAATAACCTTAATAGGGAAATATTTACAAGTAAACTTGTAATTATGTATTACAATTCACATAACCGACCTGTGGCCTAGTAATTTAAATCTAGAAAAGCTATCTAAGTAATATATCTATGAAACTATATAGGTAACACCACATCCTGCTGGACATTCAGTCATTTTCTCTTCCAAAAAATATTGCTTCATACAACGATAATGGCCTTTATGCCCACAATCAAGAATGGCAAAAGCAAAGCTTTTAACTGGTTGTCGGCATAAGATGCATTGATCTAGAAAAGCAGGAATCATCTCTGCTGTATAGTTTCCATTTGAAATTCCCGATTTCTTAGTAATATTGTCTGGTTTCGTATTATCAAACACTAGCGCTGTGTCTGTTTGTCCCATCCTTTTTATTCGATCATGTTTACATGACTTTATTATGTTTGCTGAAACAGCAAACAGTTGTAATCGATGTAAAATCTCGATATAGAGACCAATTGACTCTAGACATCTTTGTTTACTCAAAAAGCCACATGATCCATCATCGTTAGAAAATAGTAAAGATAACGTAGCACATGTGACAATATCACCCTGCTGACAGCAATATTCACTCCATTTTAGTATTAGATTTCGCGTATTCCAAGGAGGTTCGATTTTTTTCTCACTAGATCTAAGTGCTTCACCTATTAAACTTACTTTTTTCATTCCTTTGACAAGGCGTAGAGGAGCCAACTGTAGCTTTGTATTTGAAATATCTCCTAATAGTTGAGTCACCTCATTCAATCCTGACAAATTATTATTTGCATGAATGCTATTATCAAGAGCAGTGAAGGCAGTACCCTTTTCTTTGTTGAATAGTTTGGTTTTCAAGTAACTGCTGGCTTTCGGGGCATCAAGTTCACTTGGTCGAAACCCTGTCATATCAACAGAATTAAGAGAAGATGAGCTTCCGAGTTCTAGATTGGCAATAGTATTGGTAGACGACATTGAATCACCCAGTACAGTATTTTCTATTTTACTGCTTCCATTATTGTTAATGCTTTCACTAACCTCTTTTGTTTGGTTATCTCTATTGAATCCTAAGCGTAATAAAGGTAACGAATCAACAGAATTAGCAAGTGCTCCAACACTACCGAATAAGGAGGACCCTCCTCTAATACTCGATCGGTTTCCACCCTTAATCGGTATAGGTCCTTGAACGGCAACATCATAATCCATCGAAGTTTCATTCTCACTTCGATGTTTATCCAAATTATTGTTGCTGGTCTTATTATCAATGATAATTGACGGTTTATTTGAAGCGCTGTCGGGTAAATCCCGGGTTTTATCACTTTCACTATCCATAGTGCTATTATGGCTCAAGACCTCTGTGAGATTTGACGCTGTTGGTCGATGATATTTGTAGTTAAAACTTGAATGTCTATTAAACGATGATGAAATAGATCCTGATGATATACCATTATTACCGAAATCAGAAATATCACTTTCTTCGTTTGTGTTTGTGTTTAAGTATTCTCCACCGCTTGTTCCAGTAATGTTTGTGTCCTCTAACTGTAGATCTTTTACTTTAATTGAAACATTCTTTGGGGCTTGTTTCCCATCTTTGGTTTTCTTGGTGGGATTCCCAGAATGAACATTATTAAAACGAGTTCGTAAATGGTGATGATGATTGTGGTGCTTTTTCTCGCTATCATAATTAAATGAATTTGAATCTTCCCATTCAATGGACTTTTTAAGAATACGCCATGATTGACAATCTCTGAACTTTCCTGCCATACCCGCAACAGCAGCATTGTACTCCAAAACCTCAAGCAGAGACATATCGGTGGGAACATCAATCAAATAATTTGTTGCCAAATAGATGAAGCTATCATTTCCGTTGATTGGTAAGGTAACAGGACATATTGAAGGTGCTAGTGAAAGGTTTAGAACCCCAGTTGTATTAATGTTGGGTGGTGGAATAGTAGATGCATTATGTGATTGTGTGTTAGGAAAACTAGAGCTTGTAGAATATGCAATTGGGTATGCGGTAGATGATCGTCGTATATCAGTTACGATTTCCTGTGAGTTGATTGTATTATTGGATGTAGCAGAAGATGGTGTAACAGAAGGATTATTAGAAATTGATGAAAGGTTTGCATTGGAAGACAAAGGCCCATTTGTTAATGATTTGGGAGGTATATTTGTAGGTGATGTCGAGGGTGTAACGGCAGCTGAATTATATAAAGAGTCATTAAAATTATTACTACTTGTACTTGTCGTACCAATAAAGTCTGTAGTTGTAGAACGATGCATAGGAACAAAACTATGACTAATGGCAGTTGTTGATGAACTAGGAATATTCTGTGTTGGAAATGATGATTGCGGTTTCAGTAAACTATCTTGACAGACAAAAGAAAGCTGATTTATTGAGGCCCAAGCTATAGGATGAGTTTGAAGTTCTTCTATAACAAAAGGATAAGAGTCAACTTCATGCTGAAAAATAGTTCTATCTTTTGAACAACTTAAAAGTGTGTTTGGAGAGTTGAAAGCAATACCTGTTACAGGAGCCGTATGTGACATAATAACATGTTTAACTATATGTCTGCGTTTTAAATTCCAAATGTTGACGGAATAATCTGTATTCAAGCATGAATTTGCAATCTCTGAATTTTCTATTCCATTTTTTAAATCATTAGGCCTCCAGCATACTTTTGATATTGGCGATGCAGTTGTTATTTGATAATCAGGAGTCCGTATATCTGCTGCTGACATGTTCCATACTTGGATTTGCTTATCTCTACCACCAGAAACAATATAATCATAGTCAGGATGCCAATCTATGGATAACCCAGACCCAGTATGAGCATTAAATCTTTTTTCAAAAGTTTGAGGTGCTGCCATATCCCATTTTTGAATTACTCCGCTTTCAAAAATTCCAACCAATTTTTTAGCATCAAACGGACTAAACTTAACATCACGAACACCATCTGCATTACCTAGTAGTGTTAATATAGGTCTGGAGCTTCTTGTACGAAGATCCCAACACTTCATACTACCATCTTGACTACCTGATAACAAAAGATTGCCTTGCTTTTTATTAAAATCAATACTGTTGACGGTCCGTGAATGGTTGGTCAGTTGAAATGATACCTTTGATGCTACATCTGCTCGATCTATATTGTACACAAGAATTGAACCGTTTGTACTTGCCGCAGCAATTGTTTTGGAATATTCTATGTATTGTTAGATCAAATAATGTTGTAATTGTAAGTAGAACTAGACATACGTTGATACCCCCATTTAACATCTGTTATTGAACTCGTTCGACCAGAGTATCGTGTTATAGGTTGGCCAGCTCTTAGATCCTGTTCGTACGCTATATAAGTTGGTTTTATTTTCAATATCTGGAGCACTATTGTTTGTCACGGTTAGTGGTGTTACTAATCGGTAATTATATTTTACTTACTATCCTTTCCAGCTACTACCACCTGATTACCTTCAGGATTGGGACAGCAAGCATTTATTTCTGAAAAGGTCGTGAACTTAAGTGACTCTAGTTCAAAATTTCTATAACATTGAAATAATTAGATAAATGTTTATAGATATTTCTATAATTGCTACTAACATTTGTGATTTCTTGTGTGGACTTGTACCACCAGAGGTTTCGGAAGGTGCTAAAATTGTACCGTTTCCATATAAATTCATGGCTATTCTAGCCAAAGTACCCGATGATCTGGGCTTTTGTGGATTATCCATGGCTATGGATTTGGTCTATAGAATTATCTAGCGTTTATAACCAAGGTTTTGGGTTTTTGGATGTTATAGATTCAAACCTGGCTTTTGTAGAGTAATATTCATAATTCATAATTCCAATGAATACTACGTGAAGTCAACTGAATGGACAGTATTAATTAGTATTAGTTATATTGAACTTCATTAACAAATATTTTTTAAAAAAAAGCTAATACTATTAGGCTTATACAGCTATTTAAGATTATCCCACATTAATGACCCAAGGAAGAAAAAATTATATAAAATTAGCTGTAGCTGAAATAATAAAGTTTGAAATTTAGAATTCTCATAATACTATCAAAAAGAAGCTTAAGCTATTGATCGTGGGTTTGGGAATTCTCGATTGCAATCTGCTCAATATCGCTCTTTTCATCCTCATGTGCATGAGCTTCTTTCTTAACCTCATCAAATTCTTTGACAATTACAGCATCGCCAAAAATCTCAGCAATCTCTTCCAAAGACTTTTGTTTTGTTTCTGGGAAGAATAGATAAATTATAACAGCTGTCATAACATTAATACAAATAAATACGGCATAATATTTATATCCGATATGCCCAAAAGCAGTTGGAGAGATTTGATTGAAAACGATGTTGGTAACAAAGTTAGCAAAAGTTGAAATAGCTGTACCTTTAGCACGAATATTGACAGGGAAAATCTCAGTTGTATAAATCCAACTGATGGCATTAAATCCCAAAGAATAGACGATAGAGAAAATAAATATAAAGGCAATACTAACACCAGACATTGTTTTAGAACCAGTCTGATTATAGCCTGCAGTTGTTCCCATTACAATAGCAAGACAACATGCCAATCCGAGGGCATCAAGCCATAATGTTCTCACTCGGCCCCATTTATCAACCTGTGTGATGGTATAAACGTTCATTGCTGGACCTACCATACCATAAAAAGAAGCAACAAGCAATACAGTATGACCTTTGATACCTACACCTGAATATAACGTAGTTTGATAATAATTAACGACATTAACGCCGGTTAATTGAGTTAGAGCTTGGACTGCAATTCCAATACTGACTCTCTTGCGATATTTTGTAAACAGTTCTTTATAAGTTTTAACCTCGACTTTCTTTTCATATTCAATTTGTTCTTTCATTGTAACAAATTCCATTTGTACGAATTCCTCAGTTTCTTGGTCATGAAGAAGTTTTAAAACTTCAAAGGCTTCATCCTGGCGATTTTTAAAAGCTAACCACCTTGGAGATTCAGGTAACCAAAACATTCCGAAAAACAAAATAACGCCGAAAGGGATTTGAATTGCCAATGGAAATCTCCATTGAAATTGGCCAGATGCGTAGGAACAACCATAACCCACCCAATTAGCAATCATAAAGCCAATACCAATCATTTGAGCAGATAGACCAACAATAAGTCCTCTAGTACGGGTTGTAGAAATTTCAGCGTTATATAAAGGGCAAACCATTAATAGAATACCAATAGCAATACCAGTAATTATTCGACCAGCAAGCAGCATACCCATACTTACAGAACCTGTTTGGATAGCAGCACCAATAGCTGCAACAGCAGAAGCAGTTTCAATTGATATTTTTCTTCCCCAAGCATCAACACACCACATTGCAATAATAGCGCCGACAGCCTCTCCTGCAGCATAAGTTGAAGTGAGAGCGCCAATCAATTCTGAATCTGAAGTCGTATGCATATAGTCTAAGAAAGTTTGATGGGCAATTGTGGTAGTAACGATTCCAGAGTCGAAACCAAACAGGAAACTACCCAAATTGGCAAAAAGTGCAAACCATAAGGTTAAATGTTTCATTTATATTTCTAAGTTATAGTTAAATAGTGTTGTAACTTCTGGGGAAGGAAGGACCTGGGGAGCCTTATACTTATTTATATGAGATGAACCAGAGTAGGAAAGGCTGAAGCCTCACTCCGCAGGGCTAGCTACGGGAAAATGGAGACCAGCTTAACATGAGACCATATCGGTTAGGTCGAGATCTAAGTGTAGTAATAATCTATATGGATAATTATAACTGGCTCGGATCGAAGACTCATGTAGCTATGAATTTGGCCGAGACAATGAGTGATGCGGAGGAATTTTCCAGTGGCTTCGGCGAAATTAGTAATTCCCACGGCAAATCAAAGAAACGAGTAAGTGTTCACGTGGATGTTTATTAAGATTCAGACCGTGATTATTATTTTGGTGTTTGTGTTCTGGACAAAACTGGCACGTGTGGAGATAACGTGACCTTGCTGGATCCTATATTTGCAGATGATTGTGCATATTCTCGTCTGCACAATTCTGAAACAGGAAAGAGAGATAAAACAGGCTTTTGCCATTACAAACTCTCATTTCAGCTACGTATCTCCGTTTATCAAACAAATACAAAAACGAAAATGGCAGTGGAAACTTCTTCCGTCGCTGGCGTCGTTGCCGGCAGAAACCCTCTGGAGTACTCCTCGTCCAACCCCATCACTCTGTTTCTGTTCCAAGCATGCTTTATTCTGGTCCTATGTCAGATCATCCACTACCCCCTTTCCAAAATAAAGCAGCCAAGAGTGATCGCAGAGGTAATAACAGGTATCCTATTGGGCCCCTCCGTTCTCGGCCACGCCCCCCACTTTACTGAAAATGTCTTCCCAACCGGGGCCACCCCAGGCCTATCCCTCATGGCTAATTTTGGCCTCATCTTCTTTCTGTTTATGGTCGGCTTAGAAGTCGATGTTGGCTTCATAAAAAATAATTTAAAAATCGCAATCTCGGTAGGGCTCATAAATATGGCCATTCCGTTCGGTCTTGGGTGTGCCATTGCCGTTGGCCTTTACAAAAACTTTCGTGTAGACGAAGATGGCACTTCAACTGCGTCCTTTACCACTTATATGGTGTTTATAGCTGTCGCTACTTGTATCACTGCTTTTCCTGTTTTGGCCCGTATATTGACCGAGTTGAGACTTATTAAAGACAGAATTGGTATCGTCGTACTCGCTGCTGGTATAACTAATGATCTTGTCGGTTGGATGCTTTTGGCCTTGAGTGTCACTTTGGCTAATTCTGCAAATGGTGTTCAAACTGTTTATATTTTGCTCTTGGTAGTAGCTTGGTTTGGTATCATGTTATATCCTGTAAGATGGGGGTTACGCAAATTCTTAGTTAAAATTAATGATTTTGAGAAAGGTCCTTCTCGTTCCGCTATTCTTATTATTGTCCTCTTGGTTTTCATATCCGCTTTCTTTACCGATATTATCGGGGTTCATCCCATTTTTGGTGCTTTTCTGGTTGGTATTATTGTTCCAAGAGATAACAACTACGTTATTAAACTAACTGAAAAGATTGAGGATCTCGTTAATGTGGTCCTTATTCCCTTGTATTTTGCCCTTGCAGGCCTAAGTTGCAATTTGAGTTTATTAAACCGCGGTATTGACTGGGGTTATATTGTTGCTATTATTTGTATCGCAATGGCAGGAAAAATTTTTGGTGGCTTTATTGCTGCTAAAATGAATGGCTTATTTTGGAGAGAATCTTTAACTGTTGGCGTCTTGATGTCTTGTAAAGGTATTGTGGAAATTGTTGTTCTTTCCATTGGCTTGAAAGCTGAAATCATAAGTCAGAGAGTCTTTTCAATGTTTATTGTCATGGCATTGGTAACAACTTTTTTAACAACTCCACTTACTCTTCTTACATATCCTGTATCATATAGAGAGAAAGTCCTAAAATATAGAGCTGGTGAAATAAATTGGGATGGAACCCCAGTTGTTAAAGAAGAGACATTACGTTTTCCTTCCAAGAATGATAACTCTGAAACAGAATCAGAAGATCTTATTGTGAATTCTCCTGCTGATAATCTCAAATATTTGACCAATATACGTTTAAACAAAATTATTGTTGCCTTGGATGATATTGAAGCTCTTGTTAACATTCTTCTATTCACTTATTCATTTGCAATCAAAGTAGATGATACTTCTGCTTATATTGACCATCAAGTGTTTAAGAATTATATCCCTTTACTTCATGCTGTTCACATTAAAGAACTTACTGAAAGAACTTCACACCTACTTCAAGCTTCAACTGATTTTGATAGGCCAGCAATTGTTTCAGATTCAGTCATACAAACACTTAAAATATTTTGTGACTTAAACAAGATTCCTTTCACTAGTGATATTGTTTTTTCTTCATCTAAAGATCAGTCATCTAATATTTTAGATTATGTTAATACTCCATCTGAGTTAGTCCTTTCATCAGTACTTGGTGAACAATTGAATGGATATATGGATGATAGAGATAACTCATCAAAATATAATGATAAATTATTGTTTACTGAAGAAATGTTTAGAAAATGTAATTGCAATTATGCATTACTTGTTAATAATAGATTAAAAGGAGAACCTTTAGAAAATAGTAAAAGATGTTTAAACCTGGTAATTCCAAATGAAATTATTGGAAAAAATGATTTATTAGCATTTCATATTTTTTTAAAAATGGCAACAAATTCAAAAGATACTAAACTTAATATTTATATTAATAATGGAAATAAAGAATTATTAAACTTAATTAAACTTGGTCCTGGATTATCTATTATTGAAATTGATCAAGATGGAAAGGATGATTTTGCAACTACTATTCTTAATGAATATAAAGAATCTTTAGATTCAGTTGATTATCTTAAATCCATGTTCATTATTGGTAATACGATTGAAAAACAACAAATTAATGAAAATGCATCAGAGGTTAGACCTTTAGAAGGCCCAGCGTTCTCCGAGATTGTTCACACCATGCTTGAAACAAGTTTACATGATGGGTTTGATCTTTTGATATGTCAAGCACCATCATCAAACTAGTTACGTAAGTTTATTTAGTTGATTTATGGATAGGAATATGATTTATGTTTTTTATGGTAAAATAATTAATTAATAATATAATATAAATATGATATGATATGACTTTAACTTATATTAGTTTGTTTACTTCAAACCTCACAGATGTTGTATAAGAATTCATGGATATCCAGTATTATCCACCCTTGAGTAGTTGGCAAGAGGTCGTGCAATTTTTCGCCCTAACTGGTTTACCTTGGTCTTTAATAATTTACATAGGTACATAGTAATATGAAAGAAGAACCAAGATTTTAAAGATCAGAATCACGATGTTAGTTTTGATCCCAATTATAAAAGTGGTATACTTTATAACTATTCGTTAGGTAAAATTATAACGTACATATAAATTTATATTAGAAGACTAAACTGTGTAAAACTAGAGAAAGAATATTAGAATAACGCAGTAATAGCCATATTCTGTGTTCATGAGGATTAGTGACAAATATTCACCTAAAACCCATCAGAGTCTAGTCTGAATATTGACTTCCTAAAAGAGAAATAGTTAAAGTAAAACTGATAAGATGTAGATTGATAGCAGCCGGAAAAAGTTGAAGGGAAATGGGTCGTCCACACAGCCAAAATAAGATCCTTGTAAATCCAACAATAATAGGAATCATTAATTTAATACTACCGAACTTACATATGGCTCACATTTGTGTCGTCAATGACTCGTCATGCCTTTTCTCATTACTAAATCTCCGTACTTCCATCACGATAACGATATCCCCCAATTTTTAATATAGCGACGACAGGTTGATATAGAAATGGTTGGAGAAGAAATAGCGCCTGTGTTTACATCCCTGATAGTTATATTCCTCTCCACAAACTGTTTTAATTTTTGAACTGTTCGTTGGCTTGGTGGTAGATTTCGGAAATAATCATAGGCTCTTTGATAAGAATCGGGATCTCCTAAAACTTTTGGCTTGCGTGAATGAACCGCAACAGTATCTGGGGGAACCGACCTGTGTTTCAAAAAAAAAGTTCCCCACCTTTCTATTGATCTGGTAGAGGGCAATTCAGTTTCTATGGCCGGATGTTCCAGAAATGAAATACATCGTCTGGCAGCACCACGCATTGTTAACCCTTTAAGACGATATCTAAAATATAATCTCAAGAACCATATTCTGTTTATTTCGTTTGGGCTGTATTCATAAGAAACTACATTCAATTTCATTAATTTTGAGTAACAATCTTGAAGGTCCAGAACCTCAGGCGCAGCTGGTACATCCCTAAAAACTGTTGATAAAACATCATCCTGGACTTCACGCGGTGTGGTTATAGGGGAACCATCAAGGTGGTCTATACCAGTGTCAATATTAACTTCATCGTGTATGGAATTATTTACATCCTCTGCGGTTATGGAGGGGCCATCAAGGTGGACCATATCAGTATCAGTACTTTCACTGTGTATGGAATTGTTTTCAGCCTCTTCCTGATCATGGATATTTGGAGGTGAGTCCCGTGTTGAGGTGTCTGTGAAAGCAGTATCGTGATTGGAAATGGTAATTACTGCTGGACGAATGGTATTTACAGATGGATGAGTTATCTTTCGTCGCCTTGCTACCTTACGTCTAGCAAGTGTTCTCTTATTAACAAAAGGTGCCATGTGAATGAATATCAATGGTTTATTGATTTGTTGATGTTTCAAAAGTGCTAAAGACTATAATTTTTATGGTATCGTAGGATTTTCATCAGGTGATTCAATTTCTCACAAAGTTCATTCCTTTGAGGTTTAGAAATAGCAATATATACCATACCGTCAGGTGCAGAGTACCCGGATGATACAAGGAATCAGAATGTTACAAAATTGATATTTTCAACCACGATTATTTAAATCAATAACAAATGTAAAATAAACTTAAATATTTAAAAACATTATCAGAATTACGAGATTAATTAGATTTTAGCGATAATATTAAATTTATTTTACATTTGTTATTGATTTAAATAATCGTGGTTGAAAATATCAATTTTGTAACATTCTGATTCCTTGTATCATCCGGGTACTGTGTACCTGACGGTATATCATGGAGCCAACTTCTTTGATTGTAAAACCACTTTTAATAGTATTTTGTATTAATTTATCCTTTTGGGTATTGTAAAATAGATTTACTTTATTTTAATAAGCAATAGATTGATTAAAGTATGGCTTGTAAAAGCCTTGTATAGACTTAGTTTAGAAGAATTACTATTTTGGTTATTTGATTTGTTGACATTAATTTTAGACGTTATTTCAGCAGCGTTATATTTTCTAATTGTAGTCTACCGTTATAATTCTTCGAAACCATTCTTGATTCTGAATACTTCAGATTCAACACCTTCAATTTTAACTTCAATTTTAACTTTTCATCATCAACATTATAGGACATTGTAATATGATTATTTGTAGACTTTATTCCATCATGGTTAAGCTTACTGCGCACAAATGGAATTTATAATGAATCATAAAGAAGTGTTTATAAGCTTAATGTTATTAAGAAAAAAAAATGATGACAAGAACAATAGTATTAGTTCTAATGATAAAATCCTTTATCGAGATATACATAAGGTTATTTCAATAAAACCCATGAAATTATTCATAATCACGAGTTTTATTACTTAAAATCTTATCCAACACTGCAGTTTTCAGTTTTAAGAACAATGATTATAAAACAAGTGATACTGTTAAGATAAATAATAATACCAATAATTCCAAGCTGTATAAAAGCATTGAAGATGAAGTTAGCTTTAAACAAAAGATTACTTTTGAAGATATTTCTAAATATAAGAGCCACAATTTATTAATGAACGTTGATGATGACAACATTAAACTACAAAATATTAAATTTAATTCTCAATAAGAATAAACGTACAGCCATATCAATCTTATTGGAAATATAAATGATAATACTATGGAATACATTAGAAGGAAAAAAGGAGTTACGATAAAAGTGGATTAATGTTTAAAGTACTATTGGAAATAAACTATATAGAACTAAAAACTAAAGGGGTTCATACCTATTTATATTTAGGTATTGATAAATCTCTTATGATTGATCACCAGATAATGATTCTAATTTTTATTTATCTATTTAAGAGTCTCAACGTATGGTATATTATAGAATACGATATCATATATGAGTTATATGTATAAGATAATTCATCACTAAAAACATAAAATTAAGGCACAAACTGCTCATTTCTGTCCGTAGGAAAATCCTTGGTCTTTTTGGTTAAATTGATTATTATTCTGATTATAGCTATTTGCTGTCCACGATCGGTTAGGCTGTGGTAACGAGACATTAGTATTGACTTGATTATAATTTCCATAACTGTTGTTATTTTGTGAATTTTGCTGGTAGGTATTGTTATATCTATTATTCCGATTATTATTATTATTATTATTATTATGATAGTCTCCACGTCTTCCTCTATATCCACCTCTTGAATTGCCTCTTGAATTGCCTCTTGAATTTCCTCTTGAACGATTGTCATAGTTAGTATTTAAAGCTCTTGATTGCGATAATCTAATAGGTGGTCCCCTGTCTCCATAACTATAGAACGATATAAGCCCTCCTTTTCTAATACTATAAGGTCCTCCATTTCCAGGACCAACATGTGGGGTTTGTTTGTTTGCTCCTCTATCTTTATTGTAATCCCTAAATTGGCGATTATTTCCTGAGTTGAGAAGTTTATCGAGATCTTCGATATTCAACGATGGATTATGTGGAATGAATCCATTACGGAGCATAGATTTTGAAGCAACCTCTAACTTAGGCATTTCAAAAGTAACTTTCATAAATGTACTACAGAAAACGTCTTCGAGATTACCAGCTAACAATGGAGAGTGGATGGTATTATTATCAGAGAATCCAGGCCATTCAGTAATTGTCCCTGCTAAACCAGTCAATTTGGACGTTATTATCACGCATTCCTTTTTTGTACCATTGTTAAGTAATACTTCTTTAAATTGATTATAGCGGGGATTTCCCTGAGAAATTACCAAATATTCTGTCTTATTTTCATTTCTATCTTTCTCAGCAGCTGTTAGACGTGGATATACCGTCTTCACAGCTTTCAAAAGTCGTTTCTCGTCGATAAAAGGCAGTAATGCAATACCCTGCCATGACATTTTTTTTCCATTCATATCTATTTGGAAATTTTCTGGATAAAAATCTATAATTTCAGAGTCAGGATCTGACATTAAGGGCTTGAAAACTTCTGGAAGATTATGACTACTTGCAGCTGGTAAAACACTCATTAATTGTTCATATGGTCTGAATGGTTGGCCCTTGATAAAATTAAGCTTCATATCAGTAAGATCCACAAAGTCTGCTGCAAACGGGGCATAATGGTATGGATAATACCAATTCCATGATGGACATCCTTGATAATAGTATAGTAGTACCCAAGAAACACCTTCCATATAACAATGAGCAACATGTTTTCTAAACTCCATGTCATCTTTTGATACATGAAATTTTTGTTCGTAGTAACGATCTCCATAACCTGGCTCATGAAGTCTCAAAGTATCATTATCATCAATTTCTGAACTAGCTCCAGTTGAAACATCCGTACTAGCCTTCCTCTTGGAGCCTGAAATCAACTGACTTTTCAAAGCAGATGCAGCACTTTGATTTGCAATATTGGCCAGTGTTATTTCATTCCTCTTTGAAACAAGCTCCTTGTTACTCATATGAACATTACCTACTGATTCACCACTGGGTGAATATAATGGCATATTCGATAGAGGGGTTAAGGGGCTTTTATCTTTTCCTTTTGACAAATTAATAGTTGGTACCGTATCTAGTTTAGGAGCGGTAAATTGTATTTGATTCTTGGCTGCATTGTACTGCTCTTTATTTAATTTTTGTCGTTTTTCAAATCTTTGTTCTCGGTCAAATTTCCTCACAAGAATACTCTCTTCCTGGCGTGCAAGATTCTGAAGTAACTTCTCTGCTCTTTCCAAATCAACTCTTCCATCTTCTGTTAAATAACCATTCAAAGTAGGCAATATTTGCTTCCATATTTTCACCAAAATATCTATACTATCATCTCGAACATCTAAAGTAGGAAAATGTGGCAGGAAATCATTCCCAACAAAAAAGCACATAAATACCCAATCATCTATAGCTCGCTCTAGGTCAAAATTAAAAGGGATATTTGCAACTGTAAGCTCAATCTCTAAATATTCACGTAAAACATCCACATGAAGCCATAGAAAGGGTTTCTTTTGGTCCTTCTTTTTTATTTTTTCTTTCTCCTGTTCGGTAACAGTTCCATGGAAATTCCTTTTCCTATTATCTTGAGCGAACACATCTTCTCTTAAAATTCTAAAATGTGGTTCGTGAGTTGCCAATCCTAAAAAGATCAAATCAGCGTCTAATCCATATATACAATGTGTTGTGTTTGGATTATACTGTGGGTCGGACCTTTGACTTCTGATAAAATTCATAATCTTATGTTCACCTTCTCCAGGAACTGAAGCATCAGAAATTATAACCTGCAAATTTTTCCAGCCAGGGTCAGTTGAAAGTTTCTGGGAAACCCAGTAGTTTAATGATGAAGCAAGCTTACTCATAAACGGTGTTCCCGGTGTGATAGCATTACTATCCCAAACTTTCTTTTTCTTCTCTACAGTACCACCTTGTTTTTGAAGTTCTTCGTTGGCAATCTTTGCATCCATTGCAGCTCTGAATCGTCGTGAACGTTGTTGATTCATCTTCGCTCTTGGTGCAACACCATCTATTGCAAGGTATAAAACTTTTCGAGGTCGAGCCATATTAACGACACGGTTGGTGTATTCAAATACCTCCAACATCATGTCGTCCTCAGTTTCTGGAGGTGGTTTGTTTTCTGGATGGGAACATGGATGAACAATACCATTCATATCCAAGTAGAGATTATCTAGTTCACCATTTGGATTTGGATTTGAATAAAGTGGAGGATATGTAATACCGTCTATAACCTTTGCTTCTTCTTCAACAACCGGTGATATAATTTTTGGAGCCTTTCGAGAAAGCCATCTAAATAAAGCTGGTACTCCCATTATAATATGAAAAAAAATTATATTTGGAGGTGAAAGCTAAATTTCTTCTGCGCTTATTATTTGGATGTAATGTTGTATTAGACTTCTATTAGCCAACTTCAAAAAATGTTTGTTTAACAATGAAGTTAATTGGTCTTTTCACCCTTATCTCTATCTTTAGACTGGCTTTAACTGCCAATGTTATCATTGCTACTGCCGGGAACTTTGATGATATTGTGATAAATAGTGGGAAATATTCATTGGTCGATGTGAGTAATGGCAGATGAATAGCTGTGACCAAGGATTTACTAATAAAATATACGTACAGTTTTATGCCAGCTGGTGTACTCATTGCAAAGGTTTAGCTCCCATTTATGAAGAATTGGCAAGTCACTATGCAAAGGCAAGTGAAAAAGTACAACTCGGTATGTTCAGATCATATTTCATGTCTGAGAGGACTATTGTCATTGCCGATCTTTTATACTGATACTTAATTTTTAGTGAAAATTGATGCTGATAAGCATAGAAGAATTGGAAAAAGATTCAAGGTTAATAGTTATCCTACGTTAATGCTATTTTCACCTAGTGATATCGATGGACCACTTGAATATAATGGTAGGCGAGATGTAGATTCTTTGATTGAATTCATCACAGAGCAAACTGATATTGCAGCAACTCCAAATAAGAAAACAAAAAACATTTTGTATATAAGCAATGATAAATTTGAAAATGAAATTATTAATAATGATAAATCGGCACTTGTTGCATTTACAACTAACGAAGAAATATATCAAAGTTTAATAAAAGAGTATGAGAAAGTAGCTGAAATTTATAAAAACGACAACGAAATCATAATTGCTCAAATGGATGTTTCAACGAAAAATGGCAATGACTATGAGAAACTTAAGTCTCTTTACAATATTGAAAAGTTTCCAGCGATTTTACTTTTTTCTACGAGAAATAAACAATCGCCGAAGTTTTCCGAAAAGTGGGAATTACCAGAACTCATTACATTCATTAATAACAATGCTAATCTTTATAGAAATATTGATGGTAAATTAAATACAAAAGCAGGATTAATTTTAACAATTAAAGATGATCTTGTGAAGTTATTGAAAACTCAAGGGGATGATAAAAAAATCATTGCGACTCAGATACTTGAGGAACTTGATGTAATTGATCACAAGTTCAAATATTACTACAAGAAAATAATCTCTAAGATAATTAAAGGCGATAAATCGAATAAATATATTAAGGACGAGATAAACAGATTAACAAACTTATTGAAGAATCCAAAATTGATTCGCCAAAAGTCTGATGCTATACAACAACGATTAAATATTCTCAAACTTTTCAAGAATTAACAACATTAATATAAGTATGAATATAATATAAACAAGTATAATTTACATAATTATAAAGACGGCAGCTAATTCTATATACGCTGTAATATGCACATGTATTTGAAGATTAAAAGAAGTAAAATAGAGAAGAGAGAAAAAAAATAGAGAAAGGAAATTACCAATCAATTTGGGGAGTGCAGAAAGCAGTTCTAACATGCTCAGGCCATACTTTACCTTGTAGAATAGTATTTTCGATTATAGGTTTAACATTTTTCGGAGTACATCTAGCCATCCATATCACTTCACCACTGGCTAAATATATAAGAACATTGGCAGCGAACTTGTGACCACCGACATGAGAAATTAGATAGACCTTAACACCATTTTCTCTTTCATCATCAGCATCACGATATATGTCTGCTTCCCGTAATTGTAGGTCGAATTCTTTTTTCATATATTTTGCAGTTATGCCACAACGTTTATCTCTGGTTTTATGAGAGCAAAGTAGAACTATAGCTTTATCTTTAATTTTTTTGATACTGACATCTCCTATTTTTGTTGGGACCTTCTCTGGAGGAATTTCTACACTTTTGTCAACATAATCCGTTGTTAGCTCGTTCATGATGGTCATAAGGTAGGTCAGAACGTTTGAGACGGATCTGGGAGTTACATTATCTAATCTGACCATTGCGGGGAGTATCATTATAACACCTGGCCTATCTATCGGGTTCCTTTCCAGATTCTCTTTGGAATAGCAATCCTGAGGTAGCATCATTGAACTTGTTGTGATTTTAATAGGTCCACCGACTATTTTTTTTGTTTCTGCTGCTGAACTCCATTTATTGATCGCGTATGCCAGTGAGTCTTTATCATCTGTCGGCGAATGGGGCCAGTCAGTCTGACCAGTAGCAATCAATATGTGTAACTTGAAGGGTTTGGCAGACCCCCAAAGAGGTGTTTTCATATCAAAGCTAAGGTTGCTTGGAAATCGGACGGAACATTCCTCTCCGGAGCACTCTGCCGGACAGGAAGCCAGAGCCAGTACTTTGGTGACTTCCTCCGCATCGTTGGCCGAATGAGACTTCTTGAACGGCAGGTTTCTCGCAAGAAACTCCATCAGACTGGTTCCAGAAGTGTAAAGAAACGGAATATCACCAATTCAGCATCACCGGCAGATAAGAATGTTCTAAGTCCGATACTTCCGACATAGGGTGGGCTTCCGATGCGATTCCGATGCGATTCCGATGCGACCCTACGCTAGACTGCATCTACTCCTGCATAGATGCTTATCTCACCAAACATAATATTACAATAAGCATAGTTAAATCTTAAGCTTAGTTTCTGTCTTTCTGACAAATTTTGCTAGATATGCCATATGATACATGAATGAAACCACTATTAAATTTCGTACACTTACAACAAATAAGACAACATAGTAGAACAGAACTAAATGTTAATATGCGTAATTAGCTTGATTTCAACCAAAAATGGAGGTGCTGCTAACGGCGTAAACTTGACGGTTTTGGGAGGATATTGAACGGTATTTTTATACACATCCAGCTGAGGTGATACGCTAAGTTTTAGGTTTAAAAGAACATAGTTGCACGATTTTGTATCTGCTGTGTGTCCATGAATTCTATGCACAAATTTAACAGGATCGGTTTTTATCGACCGTATTACGCTTCCATAATTTGCAAATATCGATGCTCTGACATCGTCCATATAGAACCCATTTATAAAAGGAATCGAAATCGAAAATATAGCCAATTGACCACCAGGGATTGGTTCTAAGTGCTCTAGAGTGAAACTTGCCTCCTCACAACTAAAGGTTGTTGTTTTCAGTCTTTCGATATAATACTCTTTTCTGAATCGTGGTTTGGGGGCGAAAAATAAAGACAGATACAGTATCTCATCATCTGACATTGAAACCACACATCGAAATTCATCCAGAAAGTTCCCTTCTATATTCTGTTCACACCATTCTGTCAATGTGTCTGTTAGGTCATCAATAGAAATATCATCTTCTGATATAACCTTAAAACCTGCGCCACACACTCCTATTTCTTTGAGGTCCTTCATCAGCTGGAGTATTTCAGAGGGGGCATCATACTCTTTTTCTTCATTGAATTCTTTGCTCTCTTTTTGTGATTCAGCCGACATTCTATTTATTTTCTTATTAGGGACCAAACTCCAGAAACAAAAGTCTTCTTCCTCGTCTACCTGTACTTTCTCACCTTTCTCTGGACTGTATCTTGCATCTGCTTTCATCCCTATCATCGGAGTTAGTAATGGTTGTACAAGAGAAAAAGTAAAAAGAAGAAGAATATCTCGTACAAATTGATGGGTGTATTCGGATCCAAGGATGACTATGATAAAAAATGATACTATATGTAAGAAAGGAAGAAGAGGCTCGTAAAATCCGTTTCGTGTGACTCACGGGATTGGATGGTTCCAGTTATATTAAATCGGTCTTGCTTGTAACTAAGTGGGTGATCGACCCGTTGCCGGACCAATTCGTGTAGGCTCACGAAAATAGTCACAGACACAACTTCCTTTTTAGGTTCCCATCCTCACCGTTTGAGGCCTCCTCCTACCGCTTCAGGCCACTTTACGCCATGCTCATCGTGTGCTTCCACTCTCGTACCTCCAAGCTTTCTTAATCTTTGGATTTGGCGTAATGCTTTTCGTGGGCTGCCTACTGAATCCATATCAGTGTAGATATCTCAACTCAATTAACTGATCAATTGAAAAGACCAACTCAATTGGAAAGAGAATAAAGAGCCCTACTTTGCAAATATTTTAAACCCATCGCGATCGAGCAATATTAATGATCATGATCAAGGTAAGACCTTTTCAAGGTCATTCTAGACTGGCACAATATGGTACACAAACGATCTTAACACTTGATCACTTAAACTTAAACTTCATATACTCCAAAAATTCCATCTTGAATCCTACGTGTAGTGTCTAGCTGTTTGAATCAATGTGAACGATTTCAAAGTCATATGGTATACGTAGACGCTGATACTTTGTTATCTTCAAATTGCAATTACCAAGAGGTTTGAATTAAAACGTCTATGCCATAATTCCGACAAGTATAGCCACGTGATGGTACAGCCAAATCTCTTATAATTATGTAAACCTTCAATGGAATTTGGTTGATCCAGATATTATGTCACAGCTCGTATCACTACCTCCAACTCTGAAACCATTTCTTAGTCCTCATCTTCCTCAGACTGAGCCCTCAACTCGTCCATTTATTACCCTTACCTATGCAGCTTCATTAGACTCTCGCATAGCTGCTAAACCTGGCGTTCAAACAGCTATATCTCATCTAGAGACGAAAACTATGACACATTACATCAGAAGCAAACATGATGCAATACTTATTGGTTCTGGGACAGCTATTTCCGATGATCCAGGACTCAATTGTCGCTATATTGAAGACGGAAAATCCATTTCATCTCCACAACCGATAATAATCGACCCCAATTTCAAATGGAACTTTACACAGTCATCTCGTGTTATACAAACTGCAAAGGAAGGTAAAGGGAAAGCTCCATGGATAATCGTAAAAGACTCTACTTATGTCGACCCAACAAGAAAAAGTATATTAACTTCTGTTGGTGGTAAAATAATACGTCTTTCAACACGAAACAATCGGGAAAGATTAGATTGGGAAGATATTTTTATGGTATTGCATAATCATTCTATTTCCTCGATCATGGTTGAGGGAGGTGCTACGGTAATAAACGAATTATTGACATACAGAATGAAAGACAATACTTCAATCATCGACAGCTTAATAATAACCATCGGCCCCGTTTTTCTAGGAAATGAAGGTGTTATGGTATCACCGGCTAATACTGTTAATTTACAAGATGTTAGCTGGTGGAGGGGGGTACAGGATTCGGTTTTAACAGCCCATGTTACATAGATGTTCCCATTGATTAAATATGAACTTACATTAATTTATTACCCTGTTTCATTTTTTGTTAAGAGTTTTTTGGAGGTCGGACCAAAAAGCCATTTAAAGACATATTCTGTAACTAGCATATCTTCCACTTGTTTCACTTCTTCTAATAATCTTAACAACTTGACCTCTTTTCAGTCCTAAATACCTTGCGACAGGATCTTCTCTTTGAATTCTAGGTAACTGACTCTCCTTTAATCTGTATCTTTCTAAAAGTTCCTTTTTCTCAGCAACTGATAGTCGAATATGCTTTGGTACAAGCTCATGATGTGTGATATTTACAATAAGATCAGATTCTTGAAATGTTTCAATACTAGCTGGTGCAACTTTTGGTATCATCTTATTTGCAGAAGGTGTGATACCTGACTGGTAGATAAAAATACCAGTAGCAAAATGTTTTTCAGAAATATGAATACAAAAGTTTCTCATCGTTTTAACACCAACGTTTGCTTCATCACAAAATTCAACCCATAACGAACCAAGATCTGGGAATGTTTCAAATGCCTCTGCTGTAGGATTAGCCTGAAAACACATAAGCTTCCGTTGTGGTTCGCCCATGCCATTACAAACTTTTGATCTAAACTCTTCAAGTGACATGTTAATTTCTTCCGTTGAGATGTTATAACCCTAGGAATTATATTAGCACCATTTACCTTAAAGCATATACATGAAAGGTATAATCATAATCTTCTTACCCTATCCCGAACCATCTCCTTAACGGTTCTAAATGCTCTCCATAATCGAGATGTTTGTCGTTCAACGTCTTCCATTTCGTTAAGTTTTATATGCAGCAGAACACGAAAAATTTCAAAAAGTGGTTCACAAATCATAAATAGCGCGTATATTTCAGAACATCTACGGGTAACTATAGTCACATCATCGCTGACATAATAAACTACAAATTGTAATCCAATGTATAAACTGAAATAGTATTTTTCAGTATATACTGTATTATTAGCATGAAATAATTCTAATTTATAAATTAACTGCAATAAACTAATTAGTTTAGATGTATAGTTCTATATTCTTCAAGAGAATGTAGCGCTGAATCAATTGTTTATTTATTTATGTTTTCCACAAACCAAAGTTGTAGTGATACAAATCAATCAAAGTGAGGTTTTCAGGTATTAAGTTAACTATTATCTAAAGCGTGGACACTTCAAATGATGGAAGATAAAAATTAACAATTGCAATAACATTAATTTGATTTTGCTTGATTTTTATGATAATATTATTATACAAAAACCATGTATATCCGATCTTTAATATCACCATGCATATGGTACTATTTCTGGACACCCCAAAATCAATAGCTATCGGATCACATATGAAAATAATATTACAATTGAACTAATCTAAGTTCTAAATACTAGTCAGATCTCCAAGTGGTGATGAAGTTGCACCAAATAATTATATACAATTTAACCATTCTAGAGTCGGATTTGGGTCAAATGCAAATGCAACTTGAATAAAAAGGAGATGTTAACTTCAGACCTCAAAGAAGTGAAAGGATTGAAACTATTAATGTTAATGTATAAAATTGACAGTTACAGCTAAAGATGAAAAAAATTTGTCAGGCACCAACTCGGTAGTAAAACAGGAAGATATTTTGAACACCCAATTGCAACTCCTTAGCATTGTCTTTATTGCTATTACAATAACAATAAAATCAACAATAATAAGGCGGCACCTAGATATGAATACAATTACAATATTACAGTCAGAGCTACAGCCAGTAATTAAGAGAGAATTCTAATAAAACAAAAGTTAAAAAAATTCTTTGCAAGAATATGTGATAACGACTTTAAATTCGGCCCGGAAGTTAATATTTTCAATTTTACTTTTAATGATAATGTTAATAATAATGGTAAAAATTTAAGAGATATGTTGAAAATTCAGATAATCCTGATTTGATAGCCCCGCACGATTCTAGTAATCCTTTCAACTCTTCCATCCTCATGCGAATCGAATCCGCAACTTGTATCAGTGATAATGAATAACCCGTCTAATTAGATTTAACAAATATAAATTACGAGATTCTACGGGAACAATCTTTTAGTAAAAATTAAGAAGTATAATCAGTAAATATATCAGTAACGAAGACATAAATCGAGGATCTTAATCAAGAGCTTAAACAGGAATTTGTATACAGACTAGTTGACACGTTTAAGGAAGGAATATAGATTACTACATTTAATTCAAGGTATACTCCAGTCGAGATCCGAATCACGTATCCCTTTGTTTTACGTCAGTATATAATACCAAAATTATCATTAATGGGAATTTAACAAAAAGATATGTGATGTTTTCAGATAAATAATATTGCACAAGAAAAACTGTTATAAAATCTTACAGATGATTTATATTCAATATCAAAAACCTAGCTCAACCAATTACAAGTTTTCACAAAGGAATATAAAATATTGTATTATGCCATATTAACTTTATCACTTTAAATTGTCACATTAATATTATAGCAATTGGGATAAAAATAAAACCATCAAATGGTAATATACTGCGCGTGATCCGTAGATGGTTAAACCGGATTTTCAAATCATTCTATCCCTATTATAATTAATGCCTATCCTATAGTTGAATATTCTACGACCCATTTAACCATCATCAACTGTTACCCAACAAATTAGAATTAAAGACGTAATTTATCCCAAATAACTTTAAAATTATTTTTCAATGATAATTCGGATTTCCCATCATTAACCATCGTTAAAATTTTAAATGTGGAACTTTCTGAACAGTTGTAGACCCTATCAGTAGAAACAGCCCAAAATGGAAGATACATATGATATGTTTCCGCAGCTGATCATCAGGCTATGGAAATGATGGAATGTACCAAAACAGATATGATCCTGGATCTAACTTCCAATTATAACTTATAACCATTAAATAAGACTCTTATAATGTTCAAATATGATTATAAGAGACATCGAATATAATGATGTATTTGTATAATATTTTTCCAGTAGGAGTTCCGGGTATATGCATATGCATTACTATGTACGATGACATAATGATAAACGCTTGATCATGATCCACCGTGAGTGAAACTATGAGTACAAAACATTTGGCATTAAAACAATAAATTTGGACTAAACTTAGATTATGGATATACTAAATAATTGAACCAATGTAACAAGATGTTTGACACTAAAATGTAAGTAAGATAGCAGCCCATCAATTATACTTTTATTAATTATCAATTATTCCCAACCAGAGAGATAGTGCTAAAGCTGATATGTGTCTACTCAATTGCAAGCTGGTATTCCAATAATTGTCTGTATATTAGGGTCTATAAGCATCTATGCATATGCAATATCCATATGTAATACTCTTCTTTCACCAACAATTAATTATAACTTAATTATAAGGTATAACAGGTGAACTCAGCATATTCAAATTTCAAGCCATGGGTGTTATAACGCGATCGTGAATCGTGATATATTACTGCGTGTAATGTATACCCCTCCTATATAAAACATTATGGTTTGTAATCTTTTTTGGATTGATAGTTCCAAACTTAAGAGTCATCAAATAGTTTACATAAAGGATAACTTTAGGAAAGCACCAGATAGTTCTCACTCAAAGTATAATCAGCGAAAATCTTCTTTCACTATATTATTCATTGTGTATCATAATGTTTACCATTGGTAGATAACCTACTAAAGATTAATGATACAATAAAATCTTCCTATCATAAAATGATCATGATAGTAGTAGTTACATATTAATTGAAGGTAAACCTTGTAAGTTCAAAATTATTTGTCATTCAATCCAATTATGTTATCGTCATGATGAGGGTATTAAGATTAGAATATTAACATATTACGTATAGGCTGTAGGTACACAATCCGAAACAGATTGGAAATTTAAAGATTTAGACAGATAACGTTTAATTACAGGTCATTCGTAATAATTCCGTATGTACAATTTCATGGAGATACTAGCTATCGACAGATATTCATATTATAAGAGACAAGGGTAAAGTTGAAGATAAAAAATTTTCCGCAAAAAATTTCAAGAAGGTACATGGTTATTTCCGGGGAAAAGACGTGAAAATCCATAAAATCTATCGTCTTTCACATGGATAAACAGAATTACGGACGTCAGTGAAAAATTAAAATATATTACATTTATCCTAAGTGACATATGCACCTGCAAGTAAAAGTCCCTGCATTGTATAGCACGGCTGAGAAAAAGGCAAGTTTGGTTTAAACTTTGAAGTGTTATAAAAGCCAGTCTTCCCTACTGATATCTCCTTATTCAAACAAAATCATTTACAATTGATTTATACAAGTCATAATCTAATCAAAATATTACTACAATGGAATTTTCTCTTCAACAAACATGTGTTCTTGCCAGCAGAGTAAGGTCGAAACTCACAAAGGAAGCTACAAGTCCTTCTAAAAACCTAAGAGCTCTCGTTTCACACGCAAATCTACTAGATAACATCATCTCACAAATCAGTCAACAAAGGAGTGTTGGATTTTCGCTCCCTTCACAAGAATCTAGGCAGCGAACTTCTTATAATTACCACCAAAGTGAATTTGACTCAGATTCCGATTCTGATTCCGATTCTGATTGTGAACTTGAATGTGATCAAGAGGTATGGGAACTCGATTCAGATGATGATATCAATGAAGATATTGAAGATGACGGGTATTATGTTATTGATCGTGTGCCATCTCATCGGATCTGAATGGAAATGGTTATTATGAAACATAATCATAAGCAATGCAACCTGATATATGGTATATCATATAAATATCGCTGCTTTCCCCATTTCTTGTCATTCAACTAAAGTTTCAGGTTTTGAAATCTAACTTTCATATAACTCACTAAAATATGAATTTGAATTTTATTATTTAAAAAGTCAAAATAACTAGATACTAATCAACTATGACGATGTTGAGCTGTAATACATGTTCAATAATTGATTAGAGGGACATCTGCACACTTATATTTTCCCCACGGAATTCTATATATTATTATGATCATTCAGATGATTATTCCTTAAAAAAAGGCAATGCTGATTTACATGGTTTCACTATATTATGAATCTTTGATATAAACGCTGCATTTGAGCTTACTACATAGCATACTTATATATTATTTGTACCCTTATATTCATTTGTACTCTCACATTTATGGTTGATTTAATTTATTTTTGCTTTTTAATAAAAAATAGTCTACACAATAATAGGTATGATTATGCCTACATACACAAGTTATTAACTAAATATTAGCATTTAATAGCATATTCTCTTACATATCTTTTCTTATCTTAGTAAATAAATAAAGAGTCCGAAACTTGAATTTCACAAATACAAATTTATTTACGCTATGCTGATATATGTGCATAATATAGTTAGATTTAGAGCTTAAGTGGAGGAAGAATGAAAATATGTTATGAAGAAAAAAGAACTATCTATTCAAGTAATAATATACAAGAAGTATAGGATAATTAAGCGCGCAATTCAATTAGAGGTAGTGAGGTTTAATTTTATCAGCATGTTTTTAACGTGCAAGATTGAATACCAAGTCAAATAAAACTCATTCAGCCTCAAGGATGGATCACCAGTAAGTCTGAGTTTTAGGAAATTTTGTTTCAAATATCTATCCTTAAGCTTTAGCTTACATTATGGAAGGCCCAATTATAACCTGTCAAAAAATCGAGACCTCTTTTGAATGTGGAAGTCTAGGGAAAATTCGTAGAATTTAGACCTTTCCTGGTGTTGAATTTATATGGTACCATATCTCTAACTGATACCTAATATAACCAGTTCACTTACAGCTGGAGAATATTAGCTATAGACTGGAATGCCCAATAAGAGATGCAATAGGAATTAATTTTTTAAAAAATTGATTATGCTGAATTATTGATCTAGACCTTTTTTTAAGAACCATATACTAGTACTCTCCCACTAAATTTCGACTACTAAGGAATGTCAAAGGAAAACATTTAATCTACAACATGGATTAAACTATATTTAATGCAAGGAAAAAAAAATGAAAGGGGTAGGAAGTCTGTTAAAGTTGATACTAAGGTGAATCGCAGTATCCTCAAGCTCTCTGAATAAATTTCTGATACCTGAAAGCTTAGGGTCTTTATCATGCTCTCGGAAGGAAAAAATGTGATGGCACTCACAATTTCTGAAATTCTTGTTGCTAAAATTACTAGGTTCTCATTATTATTTCTTGGGTTGATTCAACTTGATTGTTAAATGCTCATCAGATATGTATTTACAAAAAAGTACCGTATAGTGCCTGTTCGAATAACAAGGTCAGATAGCCATGGATTGTAACTTGCACGAGTGGAACTCGGACGAGTAATCTTTTAGAGGCGGCGGTCTAATAGCGAATATTTTAAACGAAAGCAAAAAGAATATATATTAGAATGTCCAAACGGGTAATTATAAGTTACAATTAATTTCTACAACCATATTAGTGGTATCAACATTCATTTTCTTATTATTGTCGTCTGTTTCTAGCGCTCCTATACCTATATTCTGGATATATGCTTACAACATTCAGATACTATCCTGTACATTTGCAAAAATCACGATTTACGTATCTTGCTTATCGTGAGCTGGATAATTTCTCATTAGATTTCCGTCGCATATACTGCATAAATTTTACTATACAGTTTTCTATGGCCGCGCTAAAACATAGAAAGAAGTACTGAATTCTACTATCATGGGTGTGCATTTACTACAGCTGCTGGAATCACCGCCGCGTTAGAAAGCTTTTTTGTTTTTGTTTGGAAGTTTAAAGTATTGTCAATTGCAATCAACAGGTTCAGAATCTTCAGATAATGGATTTGTAGGAGAAATAAGATTGTATCTTATACTTAAGCTTTGTTATTGTTTCCCGTAATTATCAAGGTTTAAACTCTCGTGTAACCTGTAACTATTACGACCCACTTGATTCGCGCGGGTACCGCCGGTGAGGTTATAATCATTAATGGGCCCCGGGATAAACCAGAATGTATTGTAAAACTTTATCTCCAATATACTATCTAGATTCAATAAATGATTGAATAATAATAATATAAGTTTAACAGAAACATTTTCTCTGGTTGGTCTTATTATATAATTAACATTTACATGTTTGCGAAACTAAACTATATCTAAGCCATATGATATGAAGCGTATTGACTCGCTGATTATTGTCTCTATTAGACCATTTCAAACAATTGCAAACATACAAGCAATCACAAGACTACCCGAATTATTATTATTAGGTGAATAACATTGATAGAACTAAACTTTAACTGCTCGTGTAAGAATGGTTACAGTTATTATGTCAAACAAAATCTAGTGGTTCGGAAAGTTAACTATAAAAAAAAAGTCCAGGTAGAAAAGCAAAACACTGATTAAAATATATTAAAAGAACCCTGACGCTATATGTTATTTTTGTCAAACCAAAATCCTAAACCTTTGTAGAAGTAGAATTAGCCATCGAAGAGGTTTCGAAAAATTTTAAAGTATCAGATGAGAAATAACTAGAGGGATTCAGTTAATTTAAACTCAATGAAAATAGTCTATCATTAAACGTGCTTCTATATATGTTTTCAAGCGACTGAAAGCTGACTGGAATCGACCAAAACTCTTTGACAATGGAAATGTAGATTATAGATAAGTTTTTTTTTTTTTTTTTTTGAACAAGTGGCACCTATTAGTGCGGGAAGCTGTCCCGGTTAACAGTGGATTCTAAAATTAAAGAATCCAAGAGCCAGTGCTCATATCTTGGCTTAAGACTTCCAGCGACCGGTTACCACATGAGTATCCTGGAAATCTTCAAAAAATAACAAGAGTCTCACTTTGTTTTATAATTGTAAAATGAGATACATGATTGCTTCATAGAGTGATTCTCATTTCTAACTCGAAAATTATCTCCGGCAGCTTATTCATGCATCGCCTACTTTGATGAAACCAGTTTACACTATTTTGAGATGCTATATATTTTCTTCGAACATTTTCCAATGTATATTACTTATATAAATACTATAGTTCGCAGCTATTCTACTGGTAAAAGCATAGGAGGATTTGGACCTTGGAGGTGAATTGTGATGCTTTGAGCGTATACAAATACAACTCTAGATTACAACTTTTATCTCTTTTTTAATTGAGGGATGAAATTGATGGACCTTCAGATTCACTTCCTGAATTGTATTCGAAGCCTTTTAGCAATTTCTACAATCAAAAGTTCCCAAGTGATAGTCCACAAGAGATTAATACTGGAGTGTAATGATACAGGACAAAATAATACTACTCATAAGGAGTATTTTGCACGTTTTAGTAAAAACGAGGTGGAACTTCTTAGTGATATTAAGGAGAGTTAGTAATCGAAACATCACGATTATAAATGGAAAGAATCGTCATTATTTGAAGATAAATCTAGAGTTTATGTTGTGTTGTCATACATATATTGTTTTAACTTAGTGTTCTGATAGTTAACTCTTCGTCCTTAATGTGTTTAGCTGTGCTACGATTATTCAGTATTCTCTAGTAAAGCTGAATTTATGAACATACTTTACTCCTTTCATTTATACGACGACTTTTAGTATCTCTTAGACGACAGGGATATCAAAGAGAATCAAAATAACTGCGGGCTAAAGTACTTAAGCTTAAACTTCGTCCAAAATCTATTAAACGGGAAGAATCTGACAATTCCATCTTTGAGAATTATTTTCATTTATAATATGTGTGATCTACAGCACTGACCAGGATGCTCAAAGCATCAATACTAATTACTCAATATGGTAACTAGCCTATGCATATGTGCATGTCTCTAATAGTTTAACCGGAAAAAAAAGTAATGATGGTATATGAAAGCCAAAACCATTGCTAATTAAGACGATATTAAGCAGTGTAGTAGGAATACACTAGCCATGGAACCAGTACTCCAAGTCCCATGACCACAACTTAATTATTACCATTCTTAATTAAACTCATTAGTTACAAGAATCTATGGATATATCTAGCTATAACCTTATGCAGAAGGTGTCGCAGAAGATGTCTTAGTTGGCATAGATTTAGAGTAGACCTCTTTAAATCATGATAATCATCAACATTAAGATCCTATAATTAAAAATCTTTACACCAATCATCATCATTAAATGTGTTACTCTTATAGGTAGGGAATATTCGTGTAAGATACTGTTCTTTATGAATATGATCACAACTTACTTAATACTCTAAATGCGTATGCATGTTAACTATCCTGCTATAAGATCTTATATTTTTGAGCTATTGGTCTTAATTTATAATTAATTTATATTCAGATGTATTCTTAGTTACGATTAACTGTTTTTAAGGGTTATATACTGCTGGCTCGTGAAGTATAATTATCTCAAAGGAAAAATGGAAACATAACCTTCCTTTTTCTTGGATATTTATCACCAAACTCTCGTTTATAACGTTTGTGCTTTTTGAGAGCCCAGGCAAACATTTGTCCCGTACCCGCTATATAAAACAACCAAGCCGTCCAATTTCCTGTCAAAATTGAATAAGTAAACCAACCTAGTGACTCGAAGAAATAATTTGGACATGAAACCCAATTGAATCCATAGCCATAAGGAATTTTATGATCTTTTGATCCATCAGCACGTAATGAAGCTAGATTTAGATGTGTGATCAAATTAGACAATTCGCTGAAAGTCCAGACCGCGGTGAGACCATAAATGACATAAGGTGACCAGGCTGGACGATGAAATAGAATTATTTTGAAAGTGTTATCTGATTCAGAGTATGACCTTGGGGCATAAATAAAATATCCAAGATTTACACCTGAAAGAAACCAATAATGTCCGGAGTTCTTGAATAAGTTAAAAAAAGGCATGGTGGCCAAAGAAAACTTGTGAACAAAAATCGTTTCATATTCTCTTTTCAAAAAATGAATGATTGCAAAAGAAAATGCAAATTTTTGAATCAAATCATGTTCAAACGCTGATCCATAAACAAGCTTCTGAGCATAGTAGAAAAATGGGTGTATCAAAAGTGGACCCAAATACTCCAAGATAAAGACTGTTCTCCAAGCTAACTGAGGGCCAATATCTTTAAAATAAACCACCGTTTCTTCATTTATTCCATAGGAACTAATTGGAGAATCGGGGTTTAAAGCAATATTCTTGGCTTTGTTGGTTTTAGCATCAATCGGACCGGGGATAGTTAAACGAACACGATGAATAGAGAGCTCGTAAACGAAAGCCGTTTTTTTGAATAAAATTGAGGCATCTGAGTCCAATTCAGTCACTATTTGAATTGGCTGTAACTTTCGGTTTCTTGGTCTAATTGTTATGGCCACCATTTGGATGATAACTGCTAAACGGAGGATCGGAGGAACAAGATATCCAACATTCTGAAATATACACACACATCGCGTACATGTCCTACTGGAGTAGTGGATGTTTCACTCATTTGCAATTGACCGATACTCTACAAATCTCAACCATGAAATTAGTACGGTATGTTATTAATGAGACAATGTTCATATATAACTTTTCAGTTTAATAGCTAACATTTAGTATTAGGTTTTTGATGAAGCTGACATCCGAAACGGTCCAGATAGAACTACAAAATGGTATGTTATAGAAACCATTGAAAATTCTTGGTAACATTCTAACTTCTGTATTTTCCAGGTACTATTGTTTCCGGGACTGTTGTATCAGTTTCACCATCCATGAATACAACGCTGAAGAATGTCAAAATAGCAGTTAAAGGACGGGATCCAACTACTTCTGAATATCTACAGATTCGAGGAAATACAATTCGATATTTCATTTTACCAGATTCGTTACCTCTAGATACAATGTTAATAGACGACACACCAAAGCCGAAGAACAGTAAGCGACCGGCTCCTGTTGGAAGAGGTGGTGCACCAAGAGGAAGAGGACGCGGTGGAATGAGAGGAGGCCGAGGGATGTCAAGAGGTGGAAGAGGTGGAAGAGGTGGAAGAGGCCGAGGTCCTAGAGGATTTTAATCTAAAACTACTCATCATAGATTCTCTGAAATTGAGAGATACTTAGTTGTACAATAAAAAAACATGATCACAACATAGGAATGAATGAAATCGTCTTTATAATACAATTTGATAATACACAAACAAAAAAATTTTATACATGTTTTCCCTTTCAATCGCTGTCATCTGAGGAAGACTCGATTTCACTTTGTATTAAACTGACTCTTGGTTCTAGACCTTCATTGTCTTCCAAGATTTCTCGTTTTGTTAGTCGAGGTAAAGCAATACCACAAACTCGTTCTTTTGTAAGTAGATCATCAATAAATTCATCTACATGTGTTAAGTATACCGCTCCATCTCCTTCTTTTGCCCTTAGTTTTCTGTAATCATTTAGAAACGGCTCAAGACTCTTGTAAATCTCAATTGCTGGAAATATGAGCCGAATGTAAAAAGCTGCAATCATGCTAAGATACTTAAAGTGTGGTTGTTTTAGATAAAAATGGACTATATCATTTTCAGGCTGTAGTTGAATCATTTTAAAAAGAAGGCATATAAAAGGTGTTGGTTTTAAATTTGAATTTTGACCACCGATTATCTTGAGCTCGGCAGCTCTATCACAGAGAGTAGCAGCTAAATATACAGCGTTAAAAGAGGAAAAGATAGGTAAAAAATGATATTAGTATATATACTTACCAGTCAAACCAAAACATCTTTCTTTCCAATATAATGTCTCGAATATTTGCTCTCTAATAATTTTCTCTATGAGATAGCTGGGGTTAACTTGATGAACAGTGACACCACCACGAACAACGCCTTTATCAGGGTAGGTTAGTAAAGATACCTCTCAAGAAGTCAAATCCTATCATTATAAACTTACCTCTTTCAATTGTGAGACCTTGAGTCTTTCTCTTCTCTTTTGACATGATTGTCGCTGATAATTATAAAATGAAGCACATTATGAAATTTGGGTTACGACCATCACGTGTATTGGTAGCAGAGCTCTAGTTAAGCTAATACCACAGTTACACACATCTTAAATACTATTCTATAGTGTCTATACTAGTAAACTAATGGTACTATTATTATAGTCAATCCGAGATGTAGAAGTTTCCACTTTATATTATTAATTAATGATGAATTGTTAGTCTTCATTCAATATATACAAACAATGAAACTAATAAAACTAATAAAACTAATGTGCATTGAAGAAATTGATGATAAATCTTTCTGAAAGAGTTTAATACCACTTTCTTTTCTTCTCCTCGTTCCTTTCTAGTCTGCGTTTGTATTTGTTCTATAATATTATGTTAGTACCATATAAGTAATAACAAATTTTTATCATCAGAATACTTACACCCTTAGCAGCAAGAATAATCTCATCAGCTTTTGAAATAGCTTCAGCAACTTCAGCCCTCCGAGCATCACGGAATCTCTCACGCTTATGACCTTTAAATATACGGGTACCCTTCATAGGAACTTTAGTCTCATATTTCTCTTCAAAGAATTTCTTATGGAGTATTGGTGGTAACAGATCCTGAATGCCATATCGATATGCCAATTTGTATAAGTCACTCTGACGTCGTAAACTATATATAGAATCATGTGTTTTCTGGGTAACTGGATGTCTATTTGGCATAAATGGATTTGCATTCAGATCTGTTGTTGAGACAGGTTTATCAGCATATTGTCGCAAAGAGGCTGGGGGATACTTTTTAAAAAAGTTGACCAGCTTCAATGGCAAAGAGTCAAATGCAGACCTAGCCCCAACGGCTGTGGATGTCTTTACAATTGTAGACGATACAGCTTTTGCTGCGTTTAGTAACCCGACAGAAGGTCTCATTATTGAAAATTAACCAGTCGATTTCAAACCGCGGTATAAAAAAAAAGCATGGTTAGTTACCCGGCCTATATATACCATGAGTCATCAGCTACATGCTGTATTATGTAATGATTCTTGAAATATATAATGCGACTTTTCTGACTCAATCCAACTACGGACATAACTGTAAATAAAATATTTCTATGTTCAGAAAAGTGCCAGTAAGGCTAGCTTCTGGCCTTAAATTGAATGGTAAACGTTTCTTTCAATCACAATGTGTAATCTTACAAAAGGTATTTATTTCATCTTTATGATTTTGGAGCTAGGATTTTGAGTTATGATTTTAACAAGCTAAATATCTAGGAACTGAGCCATAAGGACCCAAATTCTTCAAGCCATTCTTCTCAATTTATTGGATCACACTCACCATTTTGCGTAACTACGTATTCTCGACCAGATATTGTTTTGGAGAAAGCTAAAGGTGCCTACTTGTGGGATATTGAGGGACGTAAATTCGTCGATTTTACCGCTGGAATTGCTGTTACTGCTCTTGGACATTCCAATGAAGAGATCGCAAATATACTATATGATCAAGCACTTACTGTTATTCACACAAGTAATTTGTACCATAACTTATGGACAGGTGAACTCAGTAAATCACTGATCGAAACTACTCTCAAGTCTGGGGGGATGTCTAAGGCTGCAAAAGTATTTTTATCAAATAGTGGCACTGAAGCAAACGAGGCTGCAATAAAATTTGCTCGAAAGTGGGGATATGCACATCAAAATGAAGAAGAACCAGGTTCAAAGTTCGAACTGATCACCTTTCAAAACGGATTCCATGGCCGTTCTTGTGGTTCTTTATCTGTCACTCCAAATCCAAAGTATCAAAAACCCTTTGCACCTTTGTTACCGGGAGTTCATGTAGCCCAATTGAATGATCTTTCCTCAGTTGAAAAGGTCATTAGTGACAAGACTTGTGGAATAATTGTTGAACCCATCCAAGGTGAAGGCGGTGTTAATATAGCAACAGAAGAGTTCCTCGTTGGATTGAAACAACTTGCAACTAAGCACAACGCTTTGTTGATTTTTGATGAGATTCAATGTGGATTGGGAAGAACAGGTAGACTTTGGGCACATGGCTCCTTACCACCTGAAGCTCATCCCGATATTCTTACAATGGCTAAGGCTCTTGGTAACGGTTTCCCTATTGGTGCTACAATGATCACAGAAGACGTTGAGAGTGTTCTAAAGGTTGGAGATCATGGTACTACCTATGGTGGTAACCCACTTGGTTCCAGGATTGGGCACTATGTCCTTTCCCAGGTATCTTCAAAGACCTTACTTGATGGTGTTCAAGAAAAATCTAAAATATTTACTGACAAATTTTCTAACTTAACTGAAAAGTATCCGGATATTGTAAATGGATTCCGAGGAGAAGGTTTACTCCTTGGGTTACAAATAAATCCAGATTCTCCCATAACTCCTAATTCAATCATCGACAAAGCTCGTCAACATGGTCTATTGATCATTAGTGCAGGTAATAATACAATTAGATTTGTCCCTGCTTTGAATATCGAGAATAAAGTTATCGAAGAAGGTTTAGATATTTTTGAGAAGTCAATGGAAGAATTGGTTAAAGGATCAGCTTTCTTCAAAAAAAATACTTAACTCATCAAGTTACCTGACTAGTCATATATATTTAACCCGAGCTTGTATATTGATATCGATGAATTGTTGTTTTACGATAAATATATAATATAAACTTTTTAATTAGAGTATCCTATAGGAGAAAAATATATTAAAATTAATGAGTAAATATATCAAATGATAACAAAAATTAACAATTATAAATGCTGTAACAAATAGTACGAGTTATATAAAATATGTAGCGGTAAAACGTTTTATTAAAATATGGTTTTGAAGAATAGAGACTTGTAGAGGATTCTGATGCAAATCAAATAAATCATGAAGTTTAAAAAGTAAGGAATAATAAAATAGAAGATATGAAGAAACGATGATCATAATCATTCATTTTGCATGTTATCTTGTAAACTTCTTTTGGTGAAGTATTAATTGCCATAGGTAGATACAACAAATCTATTAGCTCCTGCAAAAATTTCGTTATCATCAATAACACCAGTGAAATAAAAACCAGTCAAGACAACAACATAAATAAGAACCAAAATACTACCTTTAAAGTAATTACTTTTGCCTTCTGCATAAATATAAGTAAACAAGAAAACACTTAACATTGTCCCAACGACGTCCCATCGAGGAAATATCAAGTTAAATAAACTAGTACCAAGATCGATATCAGCATCTGGATTTTTAGTAGTCTTGTATAAAGAGTATAAAACAAGAGCAGGAATTTGTAAAAGATAAACTTGTAATGAATAAGCAGTACCAATTTCCATAGACAAAGCAACATTTCCATGCATAGCAAAAGAAATAGCATTTAGAAATTCAGTTGTGTTTGGAACCAAAGCAAAAATAGTTAACCCCACAAAACGAGGATTTAATGGATACTTCTTAAGGACCCCATCAACAGTGCCAACCAAAATTTCAGCAATAACAGCATATAATATTGTTGCACCTAATAGAATGATAGATGATTTCTTACGAGACCAATTTGGTGCATCATGGCCGCCAGAAGAAACTGGCTCTGGTTTTGAATCAGGGAGTGTAACATTAGGGATAGGGACTTCTGCAATTGATGTCCCAGGGTTTGTTTGAGGTACACTCCTTGGTGACATTGGCATTTGTCTTGGTGAATTTGTAAACGGTAATAATTGTTTCTTGCCTAAGCTTAAAGCAGTCAATGAAGGTCTTTTGAAAATTGGTTGACGATCCAAAGCAGTTGAAACAGAAGCAACTTGCCTGCTTTGTTGTAAAGAATTTTGTCGGGGTATATTGGCAAGTGAAGGCCTTGGAGGAAGATCATTTGAAATGGGAGCTTGCCAAATCAAAGCTGCATGAGTTCTAAGTGTAAACCAAAGACCAATACAATAAGATAAAAATAACAATACAGCACATAAATAACTGAATGGCTTAACGATATTAAGATAAAGGTTATCATTTTGAAGAGGAACTTCATAAAAATGACATCTTTCACAAGATTTATTATCTCCAGTAACAATACAAGGAACACAACGAATTTCATAAGTACCAAAAATCTCGTAGAACAAAGTTGGAGCAAATGTTGCAACAGTTGCAAAAAGCATCATTGTAGAACTAACACCAGCAGATCTTGGATTATAACGTTGAGTTTTTCTTTCCAAAGCACCAGCACACATTGATAAACCTGGTAACAATAAAACAGCACCAAGAATGGAACCAATAATACCACCCTCAACAATCTTAGCCTTTTCTTGATTCAAAGCAATACAATATAGAAATACTTCTACAATTGTTGAGAAGAAAGCATTTATAACTGCACCAAGACCCATAGAAGATTGTGCAGAAATAGAAGCAACTGCTTGTCCAATAAAATATGCCAAAGGAATAACAGATGCTAAACACATTAAAAAGATAAAGTTTGAGTCCGTTAAAAGAAGATTAATTCCGAGATGTTCTTTTAATATGTAATAATCAAAAATAACAAATAAAACAAGGGACATTAGATTAATAAGAATAATATTTGTACCATCAACTGTGTATTTATAGTATCTCCATCCAAAAGCTCTATAAGTGCATAACAAAATCGGGTCTTCTCCAATGGCAGAATGAGGAGAATTGAACTTCAATGCTAATGGATGTCTTTGGATATGAATGGAAAGGACGTCTAATACTTTAGCCATGGGGATTGAAAATACACCCAACCAGCAAATAAATGATATAATCAACAACAATGGTAATGTAGTAACATAAAACCAGACAAAAAATAGAAAACGACCCAATGTCCATTCACCTCTTCCAAACAGACGACGCTTTCTTGTAGCATCCAATGGAAGAACATGTACAGGTTCTGAAGGTGATCCATCATTTATGTTGTTATCTTCATCATAATCATCATCGTCATCATCATCAGAATGACCAATAGAGTTATTGGAGTTATTATTATTATCATTATTATTATTATTATTATTATTATTATTATTTTGAATCGATTCGTCAATTATGTGCAGAGCAGTACTAATTCTCTTCTTTCTTTGTGAAGAGCTTGGTGGACCAAAAAACAATCTTCCAGCTTCGATAAAGTCAGTTCTTCTCCAACTTTCATATTCATTCAAGGATCTACCTTCACCAACATCTTCTAGAATATAATTTTCATCTTGGCTTAATTGCACTACTTTTCCAAAGGGAAATAGGAAATAAGTGGCAATGCGGAGCAATTGTTTAGCGTATTGAGTAGAGGATCTAGACCAAAAAAAGAAACCTCTAAGAACAAGAAACCCAATAAAACAAGGTAGAAACAGGATGATACCAGATGTCATTATCCAGAAAATATAACCAAGCTTCACATCCCAACTGATTTTCTTACGTATATTAGGAGTTGAGTGAATCTCATTATCAGCAATTGTTTGCACTGACCGAATTTTCTTATAAAGAGCAGGTTTCCAAATTCTTATACCAAAAGGATGTGTTGTATTTATGGCATCTTGTCTTTCTCTTAAAGTGAATGTTTCGACACTTGAAATACTCTCATTATCATTTGTATCATTAGCACCTCCATCGAGGTTAATTGCATTAGGATCCAATCGATCATCCTCTGTCTGCTCTTGCAAGGATGGAGAATTAAATTGCTCGTTTGGTTCCATGGATTCCTCGGCTATTAAGTCTTTATCAATATGATGTCTTTGAACCAGGTCAGCGATGATGCTATTGTTACTCTGCTGAGATCTGAGGATTGGAGCAGTTGAAGGACCTTCGATTCCATTAGAATCATTCTCGTCGACTTGACCAAGAGTATTTGTAGTGTAATGTGATTTATCGATGGTGGAAGGTTGGCTTAATGAGAAAGACACGACTCGTTCCCCACTAGGCTCCGCGCGGACATCTTTTGGTGACTGAGTAGGTTCTTTCCCCTTTTTCGTTCTTCTTGCAAGCCGTTTCACATTGTCGGAATAACCTTCCATATATTCCTGAAGAAGGCCAGCTTCGACCTCATCTTCATCGTCGTCAACAGAAAAAACATATCTTTTGGTGGTGAGAGCTCTTCCCTGATTCTTTGTTTGTTGCCTACCAGGGCTATCTGCAGCTGAGACATTCCGATCAGTATAGGGTTGGGCGACGAATTTTGGGGTGTTTTTAACAGAACCCCGTGAAGGTTCGCGTACTAACTCCTTGGGATCTTTTGCCACTGATTTGTCCATTCTCAGGATAGTTAATAAACAATGGGCTACGGATGGAGGTAAGTTATAAAATTAAATTTAAAGTTAAATGGCGATAAACTGACTCAGATCTTAGGCAAATATTATGTAAACACGTACACGTGATTTATAATTCATTAGTCATGTGACTGACTGTTTAATAACGATAATATTGTTCCTTCCCTTTGCAACAAATTTAACGATAATGCTTCTCGAAACCTCCTCTAGTCCTTTCAATGGCTCTCTTCCTATATCACCTTCGCTATTGGTGACTTCTTGGAATTCCATACCTATGCATCGATTTAGATATTCTTCTTCCGATGACGTTGAATCATCCGAAAATGTACGCGTTTCTTCCGTTAATGATGACGACAGTTTCTCGTCTGATTCATCCCATACTGATTATCCAGTATCTTTTACTTATAATCCAATTGAACAAGAATTAAATAATAATGTGTGTTTTAAATATGATATAGAAAAAACTTGCAATCGCGATCCAAGAATTAAACTTTGTGATCAATCGCGTGAACTTGATCAAGATAACAACTTAAATTCCAAACCAAAACCATTTCTTCTTGTCTTACATTATAACTCTAAAAAATGGCAGACTTTACAAAGATCTAGTTCTCTACACCGATACATTAATCAAGTTAGACTTCATATTGGAGAATCTTCTAATAAATACAATGGAAAATCTACCAATAAATCTACTGGAGGGTGGTCTATAGAAGAAGAGAAGCAACTAGTTCGACTAAAAGAAGTTGATAATCTTTCTTGGAGGGAAATTGCTTCCCGTCTCCATAACAAACGTTCTCATCAAGCCGTTCAAATGAAGTACCTAAGATCTTTGAAACATAGAGACACTCCCTGGAAAAATGATGAAGTTAAAAGGTTACTTACTTCATTACAACAAGAATGGGCTTGCCGCTGGAATAGAGTAGCGCACGGAATGGGTCATTCATTTACTGCAGAAAAATGTATCCTGAAGGCCTTTGAGTTATTATCTAAAAATGAATATAATGAGGAAATGAACGTTGAATATGACATCCTTCTTAATGAGGATAAGAGCACCTCTTTAAACAAGTCCAATGAAGGCCAAGATGCTAACACAACTATATCTAATGAAAAAGCTCAGGCAATGAAATTATTTAAACTCTATACTAGTGTGATATCTAACCCTAAATAAATCTTGGTGGATTTCAAAAATATAGAGCACCTCTTTAAACAAGTTCAATGAAGGTCAAGATGCTACACAAATAACTATATCTGATAAAAAAGCTCATGCTATCAAATTACTGAAACTCTATACTACTGTGATAATTTCAAAAATATATTGAAATCTAATTAACACTTGCATTATTTGGCTTCAGGAACGGAAATTTATCTCTATTTTTACAGATGTTAAGAAGTATAATATATATATAAGTTACATTACACTCTAATAATAAAGGATTATCATAATTATAATCATATTACAAAATTGACAATTAAAAATTTTGTTTTAAAACTAATTTTATTATATTAACATTATATATAAAAAGGAACATCTCAACAATAAATTTCAATATTTATGCTTGTATATTTATAGATCTTTATTTCTTACAACATGAAGAAGCAACTGCATTCGTTTCAGTAAAAGCTAATCGTGAAGTACTATCAGTTTTACTTTTAATGTCACCAATCATTTTTCTTGCTTCACTTGTAGTAGCAGCATGCGACGGTAAAATATCTAAACCAGGATTTTGTAAAAAGAAATGACGAGGTCTTAAAAGTAATGTCATTGGTTCTGCTGGCATAACTGGGAAATCTTCTGGTGATGGGAAATGCGTAATACCAAAAGTATGATATACTATAACATCAGTATTTTCAATCGGTGCTGTACCATCTCCAATCCATTCAGGTAAACCTCTTGATGGCTCACCAGATGTTTGTGGAACATACTCACCAGCTGGGTAAACTCTTCCATCTTCATATGGAACAACATGCATGTGATTGTGTGCAAAACCTGCTCTCTTGTGAACAAGACCACCTTCCTTACATAATAGTGGTGGACACTCTTTAGAAACAATCTTGTATGATGGTGGTTTACCAGAATATTTATTGGTCTTATTTGGGTTAAATATATCCCATGATCTACCAGTAGCACTATCATAATTGGTCATTGAATCTTTAACTGTCTTAAATGTAGTCTTTTTAGCATAAAATGCATTACCATATTTATTTTCAGCAGAGCCAACTGGGGCATCAGGACGAGCGGCATCAACCATAGCAACGGAGTTACCATCACCATCAACTCTTGGATGTATTCTTAAAGCAAATAAATGTTGATGGTTATGAGCATTAACACCTGGATAAACTCTTGTGCCATATGGTTCAGCACTTTCATCATTACCAAGAATAAAAGTATTTAATATACCTGTTAATTTCAATTCAAGTTGAATAGTACCATCTTGATGGAATTTCCAATAAACCATATATTCATAATTTGCAGCAGTGAAAATTTGAGAAATGATCAAAACAGTAGCTCTTGTAACAATAGAAGTTGCAAAGTTATCTCTGAAATCAGAATGTTTAAACAAAATACCACCATCTTCTTCATGAATACAAACAGCATGTGGAATAGTAACTGGATCACCACTTCTATCACAGAAATGGGCATCAAGATAATGAATAACACCTTTACAATCACAACCAAGAGATAATGGATTTGTCATATAACCAGCACCATATTCACCTAAATCAAAAGCATGTTTTCTTTGATGGGGATGATCTGGGTTACCATAAGGAACAACCATCTCAGAAATAGACATTCTGTGAAAAATTGGCCTAACATTACCATGATCGTTATAAGTGATATTATTTAAAACAATACCTTCACGGTAATTAAAACCAATGTGAAATTTGAAATTAGACCATTCCATAATGTTACCAGTCATTTTAAATGAAACACCTTCTGGTTGTGTAACATTAATTGGCTTAGTATCTGTTCTATAACCAAAAGTCTTTTTAATATCTGGAGGATTGAAATTAGCATGAGGAGCTTTTGAAACTGGTCTTCTAATTGGAGGGATATCAATATAAACAACTTCCTTCTTTTCAGTATCAACAATAGGACAGAAATCCAAAGGATGAGAATATTGAGAATCATCTTCATCAGATCTATAATACATCATAGCTTGTTGCAAACGTTTTGAAGTTCCCCATCTTTCATCATAACCAATTGTCCATGGATCACAGTAAACCTTGTGCATTTCATCAGCTCTTAAACCAGAGATAACACATTGTTCAATAACTCTTGGGTCCTTTCTCATAACTTCTTCAGTTGCTTGTAAATCTTCAACAGTTAAAATTGGTTGAACACCAGAAACTTGCTTACTAGTAATGACTTGACCAGTTTTGAAACTGAGATAACCTTCAATAACACCATTAACACCAGATTCTAAAACAACAAATGAAGCTTCTCTTGGAGGTCTTTCGACAGTAGCAGGGCTTGAATCCCATGCTAAAAAGGCATCTTTGTGAGGTTCTTTCAAAGTAACGACATTGAAAGAAATTGTACGTCCTTTAAAATAATCTTTAACGATGGCGACAGCAGTAGCGATTTCAGCTGGGGAAAGAGGATCCAAAGGATATCCACCAGTAACATATGCACCTGTAGTTTGAGATGAGATTTGAGATAATCTTTCCATTGTTAATTCGATAAGGTTAAGGGAAGAATATCAAACTGTTATGAATAATATGAAGGAAAGAAAAGAAAAAGCGAAGGATTTATAGGATATTTATATTGCTAAAATTTTCAGCGATAAGAAGTGTATATAGATAATTGATTTCTAAAGGAGCTACATAATTGGCAGAAGGCTGGAGCATGCAGGTTGCACTTTTAGGGAAACTTTACACAGGATGGGAATAAGGTTTGTTGGACATCGATCTATCACTCACATCTAAATAATAGATATTCAATATTAATTATTATTCTTTTTGGCTCTTATTATCAAGGCACTATTATATATCTCTTTTTATTCGTCTCTTTGTTATCTACATCTTTCTATTTGTTTGTACGGTTCTTTGCTCATATGAAGATTTTGATTTTCCATGCACAGTTATTCATAGAAGGTGGCTTAACCGCAAATAATTTTAACGTAGATTTGAAAATCTTGCACTTGAGTGTCCATCCACATATAAAATCATTGCGTAAACAAGTTCTAAATCGAGCTTACATATTTTCATTAAGTTGATACGGGCTGAATTTCCTACTTGGGTCCTATATCTTGAGTTTCCCGAGTGTTTTAACCTAAAAGGGAAATATAATCCAGCTGCTTCGGTGCTTACACTGATTCTTCAAAACCGTTTATTGAGAACCGGCAGAAAGTTGCATACACACTCCTGATCCGTTTCAATAACTTACAAATTAACTTACAATTAATAATCTGTTATATTTAGGATATATTAGTGATTCTTGGTGGTTAGTTTCCGCCCTTGAGTATTATGCTTGTATCTGGATCTGGATGTCATTGATTTTTTTTTTAAAATTTAGCTATAGGATTTATTTTCATTTCTTTTTCTCATACAGAAAAATTAATCCATCAGTGAAGTGACGTTAAATATAATGTATTTTTAATTACCAATATATTTCTTAAGATTAAATTCAAATAAAAAATACTAAGTGAAATCTAAATATTTTATGTATAAAATAATATAATAAACCCCCAGAACACAAAATGAAAACAAAGATGAGAACCAAATACTGCTAATGCAAACTCATATACAATAAAATAAACAATAAAACTTTAACGTTCATCATAATCAAAAAAATTAATTACGATGATTTATAACGCTGGAGGGGCACTTGAATGAAGTGAAGGCTGATGACCCAATGTAGCATGTTGTTTTTCTTGTTTTAATTTGTTCTCTAATTTTTCAAACTCCCTTAATGAAATTTCTTCTTCAACATCTAGCACTTGTCGAACACCAGTAACTTCTTCGATATAATGCATAAGCATGCTTTCAATTCCATTCTTCAATGTAACTTCAGAAGAGTCGCAACTTCTACAAGCACCTTGTAACTTCATCAAAACAGTTCCATCAGGTTCAAATCCTCTAAATTCAATATCGCCACCATCATCTTGAATTGCTGGTCTAATTCTTGTATCAATCAATTCCTTGATCATTGCAACAATTTCATCATCATCTTCATTTACCGTAGAAACCTCCAAGTTATGGTTAGAAGCTAAAACAGATTCACCGGATGAAAGATATTTATCAACGGTCGTATATACTGTGGGTTTTATCGAGCTCCAGTCGTAAGAAGCATCTTTCTCAACTGTGATAAAAGTTTTTCCCAGCATTAGTGATTTTACACCTTCAATGGCAAACAAATGAGCGGCTAACGGTGAATTTGCAGTTTGAGAGGAATTGGTGAATTCAATTGTATTGTATTCTTCAGGCAGAATTGTGACACCTGGAATAAATTTTAATGCATCTTTATTAGGGGTTTGAGCAGTTTGAATATTTAAATACCGGCGGAAAGAGGAAGCAACGGATGCTATTGCTGTGGGTTTTTGACGAGCCAAAAGTCTTGTTGAGTTTAGTAAATATCGTTGAATCATTTTCTTGGATGGGGAGAAAGAAAGAAGGAAATGTGGAGACTTTTATACGGGTGACATGTCAGCCAGAATTCTGAGCTTCTGATAGGCTGCTGGGAGTGCTCACCGTGCGCGGACCTCCGGACATCGGCGATGCTGTGATTGGTCAGCCGCATCTTAAGAAGTGTTGCATATTACGTTTGTTTTCATTTCCTATTTAGATCATTTCAATAAAATACTTTTTTTTAATTGTAGAATTCGACCTTGTATCTAAAAGCATTCCTTTCAAAATGTCGTTAACTACGCCAACTGTAGGCTCGACTCCCCTCAGACACACTCCTTCTAAGAGAACTTTAAGGACCCCTACACCTATCGACTCTTCATACTTGTCTGTATCTGACAGCCGAAAAAGACAATCGAAAAAAGATGAGGTTTGTATTTCTAAAAAACTACACAATCCACCTCTTTCTACAAATTTACTAATAATGAGAAAAATAATTCATAGAATATTCGCAAAAGGATCGAAAAGGATTTAGCTAAAAAGCGACAAGTCCATTCAAAATCAAGACATCAACGCAAAGGCGCGCCTGGATCTGTTCTATCTCTTAAACCATCCGAACCTATTGTTTGTAAGCCTGGAATAACCGTTTCCGAAGCCTCCCAATTAATGTCCGCAAGGAGAGAAAATTGTATTCTAGTGGCTGAAGATGATGGTACTTTAAGTGGAATTTTTACTGCAAAAGATTTAGCATTCCGAGTCGTTGGTGCAGAATTAAATGCCTCCAATGTTATGATTGAGGAAATCATGACCCCTGATCCATTTTGTGCAAGAAGTGATATGTTGGCTTCTGATGCTTTAACTTTAATGGTTACAAAAGGATTTCGTCATTTACCTGTGTTAGATGAAAATAATGAAATTGTTGGTGTTTTAGATATTACAAAATGTTTTTATGAGGCTATGGAAAAATTAGAACGAGTAATGGAAAGTACAAGGAAATTAAATGATGTTTTTGATACAGTTCAATCAGAAATTGGTGGGAAGCAACCCCCAACACAAATTTTACAATATTTTGAAAGTTTAAAAACAATTATGAATGCTCCAAAATTAGAAGATGTACTTAATGGTAAACCACCGGTTTTTGTATCTCCAAGAACAAATGTATTGGAAGCATCTAGATTGATGAAAGAAAATAAAACTACTGCGGTTTTAGTTCAAGATCAAGCTGATGGTGAAATTACTGGAATATTCACAAGTAAAGATGTTGTATTAAGAGTCATTGCAAATGGTTTAGATCCTAAATTATGTAGTGTCATTAGAGTTATGACACCACAACCGGATTTTGCTTCCAAAACTTTAAGTATTCAGGCAGCTTTAAGGAAAATGCATGTGGGTCATTACTTAAATTTGCCTGTTATTGATGAAGATGGTGATGTTTTAGGTGTTGTTGAAGTTCTTAAATTAACTTATGCTACATTAGATGCAATTAAATCAATGCAAACAACTGATTCTGAAGGGCCAGTGTGGAATAAATTTTGGAATAATTTAGATCAAGCAGAAGATTCAAATTCAGAATCAGCTCTATCCAATACAAGATCTAGACCATCAACTCCATTATTACCTGTTACTGAAGATGAATTAGCACAATTTGAGCTTGGCTCATCCAATGGCCTTGATCTTGGTTTAGCTATGAGTCCTACTTCTCGTCCCCTTCGCCCTTCCGATTCAATATCATTTACTGGATCACCACTTCGTGAAGGACCTCAATCATCCTTAGCTACATCATTAATAAACCCAGATCTTCAAACCCCTTTCACTTTCAAATTCAAGGCACCATCTAGCCGTATTTATCGTATAGCAATTTCACCCTCAGCTGGTATTGATGAATTGCGTAGATTAATTAAACATAAATTATCCAAATCAGATTTAGCAGCACTAGGAGGTTCAGATCATTTTGCTGTTTCATACCTTGATCATGAAGGAGATTTAATTGCAGTTACAGATGATCAAGATTTAATTAGTGCTGTTTCTTCTTCAAGCAAATCTGGTAAAGGAAATGGAAGTTTATTAATTCATCATCTTAATGAAAGTGCTGATAATATTTCAGAAAGTAAAAACAGAGCCGATACAAATAAAAAAAGACAAGATACAATTGAAGGAGTGCCTAATGAAGCTTTATTACCTGGAGCTTTGGTTATTTTGGCGGCATCCATTTTTGTTGTTGTTTCTTTATCAAGAAGGGGGTATTAATAATTTTAATTATAAATTAAAAACACCAATTCCTGATACGGTGCAATTGAAGTCTATTTAGTATTATGTATATAAGGATGAAAGCTTACCCCAAAGTTTTAATAGTTAAATGAAGACACGCTAGTCGATATCGTACTGTACGTAATATGGAAAGGAAAGAGCAACGTAAACATCCAAACAGCCAAAGGGACGCCAGTTTTGCTGCAGACCCGGCGAACTTTATATTTACGCGGAACAATACATCAAAAAGGTCAACTGCAGCGCTAACGACTCAAGAAAAAAAAACCTCTCTTCCCATGTCAAATATCAATAAAATGTATTATATTACCCAAAGGCCGGCCCGTTTACTAAGGGCATTGGGGTGTTTATCTTTTATATTTATTTCCGCATATCTTGTTATAACCTCCATGTTTCAAATTCAAATACGTACCAGTACCTCGAGCTCCCTTGCTATTAATAGTTCCCGACAATTATTACAACCGCAACATGAGCGCGACACTTCCGACAGGGAAAACGCTACATTTTTAACATTTGTGGACGATGAGGCCTATTTTGACAGAGTGATAGCAGCTATTAGGTCCTTGGAGGATCGATTCAATTATAGGCATCATTATGATTGGCTTTTCGTTAGTTTTACTCCAATATCTCCAGAGAACCAAACAATAGCTCAGCATATGATTTCTGGAAAAACCACTTTCGAGGTTGTTTCCAAGGAATATCGTCAGGTACCCCCAAAAGTTGATAGACATATCATCGATGAACTTTCAGATAAAGATAGATCAATGCCTATATTAGCATCCATGGAAGATAGGATCAAATCAAGGTTTTTAGCTGGGTTAATTTATAAAACAAGTCCTACATTACAACAATACGATTATTATTGGAAAATCCACCCTTTTAATATTTATCATTGTGATATTAATTTTGATCCTTTTAAAGTTATGAAACAAAAAAAATTAACATATGGATTTACTTTTGCTTTTCGTGAAAGTGATATTTTCATTAAAACATTATATAAAACTGCAAGATTATTTTTTGAAAAAAATCCACAATTAGTTAATCTAGAATCTGCTGTTGATTTCATTTCTGATGATAACGGAGCAACCTTTAATTTGTGTCAATTTTGGGGAGAATTTTCTATAGGTGACTTAAATTTTTTCCGTTCTGAAGAATATCAAAATTATTTCAAGTATTTGGATAAATCATTGGGCATATTTCATGAAAAATGGGGAGTTGGAGTGATTGAAACACTAGCCGTCTCAATAATGGTTCCTAAATCACAAATATACCATTTCACTGGTATGGGGACAACAGTAATACCATTTATGAGTTGTCCATTAGAATATGAAGAAAGATTAGAGCGTAATTGCTTATGCAACCCAATTTGGGACTATACTTGGAGACATACTAGTTGCGTGCCACATTTCTATGATACTATGGGGCTCGAGAGACCAAGATTATGGAAATCTTATTATACAGAAGAAGTTGTTCAAATCGCTTCTGATAGACTTCCTAATTTTGGTTAATAAAAGAAGAAAAGCCTTGGAATTCATTCTATCATTTATATAAAAGTTTATTATGTGTTGTATATATTTAAATTTAATTAGTGATTACGTAAAAGTACTTTGAACTACTTTAATTTGTTCAATAATTAACAACACAAACAGAAAATTCTAAACATCAGATAAGTAATAACTAGCCATTTTGTAATCATACGAGGTTGAAAATCAATTCACAACACTTTTATAGCAAAATCGAGACAATCTTCACAGCTAAGAATATGAATACAGACATACAAGACGTCTATCATAAGACGCGGCCCAACTTCAGTTATATGAAGGATCAAAACCTGTTGCGTAAAATCTTGAAGGAAACATCATATAACAATAAACAATCAAAAATTCAGACAAGAAATGAAATATTTCAAGGAGGCTATATTAATTATAGAGATTTACAAAAGATTGGGGGTTCGATAACAAATAACTTTAGCAATTTAACTGATAACATTGACAGACGAGTAAATGTTAATATCAACATCCCAACAACAGGATTAGGAAAAAGATACCACAGATTAGAAAATATTAGAAATTATGGGAATCCATTGTCAATGGACCCAGAGTTAGAAAATGATAAAGATGATTATCTGGAAGAAATATCCAAAAATAAAAAAACACAACGGTTTCGAAGATATCTTGAACATAGGAAGAATTATCAAGTACCACAAATTACTTTACATACCGAATACGAACTAAAACCAAAGAAAGAGAGTGAAGAAAGATTTGGATTAACAACTTTCAGAGAAGAAAATAATTCCGGTAATTATCCAGAGGAGGTACCGGTGCTATCAGAACCCATAGTTGGAAATAAGTTTGAGGAGAAAAGAGAATATCCAAATATTTCAAGCCAATGGAACAAACGATTTGTAAGTGGCAAATTTGTACATGGATCTACACTTTAACTAACCAATTTGCAGTGTAAGACCCGTACTATCGATATGAGGCAATTCCGGCATTCAGATGGACGCAATTGGGCACTAGACAAGTTCTTTGAAAATTTCTTCGAGAAGTTCTTTCAAAGTCACAAAACGACATATCTACTGGCCTTTTGTCTGTTTGTGATTATATTAGCGGAATTTGTGAGATGTCTTACATTTCTAAAGGTGGTTTGTAGCTGTTAATGGAGTGGCTGATATACACCGCCACTACAATATGGCCAATAAAAACTCTACCATTTAGCCACACAAATTACCTAATCGGGTCACATTATTCACGTGAGACTTCTCTAAAATCCTTTTTCGCCATAATTTTTGGGTGCATGAGACTATATTTTCAAAATAAAAGCAGCTTATTTTGCCGTTTTTGCCACATAATTTCCTTTCTCATTCAATTGAGATTTCAATAGATCATGTCAATTAAATATTTCTTTAATGTCCCTATTCAAACCCGTATGGCACGACGGATAGCAAAAGAACCGGCCTTCTTTTCAACTTCAAATCCTTTTATAAGAGGTGCTCATTCAAAATTAGTATTCAATAAACATATTTATACACAATATTCTAGTAATCCTTACCATGCCTACAAATATGGTGCTCCTTCAGCTCTTGGCACGTCAGTAATTTTACCAATTGCTGCTACCACAGACGATGAAATTTCAAGGAAAAGACACAGAAAGAAGAAACGGTTATATTTTACTGATTCTAGACGGTTCTTCTCGGTTTCTGCTAGATCCCCAGCTAGTCATTTGAATAACACACAAAGACCTAATTTTAATACTTTTAAAGAAGATAAAGTAAACGAACACCAGACTGATAAGTCCTATGATTCATACCCCAATGAAAATACAATACCAAACAGTCCTCCTAAAACACCCGAGATCAATCGAGATGTATCAGTAGCAGATTCCAGAGATATAAGTTTGCGATCTGATGATCTTAATGATACAAATATACGTTTATCAAGAGCTGGAACGCGTGTTGATGAAACTGAAATTCAAATAGATTCAGAAATAGAACAAGATTTGAACTCCAAGGAATCTGCAGAACAGATTTTAGAGTATCCAAATACTTCAAATATCTCTGAAAAGAAAGCAGAAACAGATCTAATAAATTCTACATCTCCAATATCTCAAAATGATAATAAGACTCAACAGTATATTGACTCTATACATGAAGCTTTTTCTCAAAACAAATTTTCTCTGGTAATTGATCTTTACAGAAACTCTCTATCTAATGAGGTCGTCTTACCAATCTCTACTTATAATAAAGTACTACAGTCAATATCGGATTTACCATCAGCTACATCTACAATGGATAAAACAATGACTATGCTATTAAATGTCTACGAAAATATACTGAATCTTAAGATAAGGCCTACAATCGAAACTTATACTATTGTTGTTAAAACTTTGATTGATGCTTCAATTAGGGTTAGAAAGTTAAAAGAAATATATTCATTTAATGATGTTGAAAGACGACATGGTGATCATTTATTAAAACAGGTTAAGACATATTTAAATATTTTCGAACAAGGAGATATTTATTTCAAACTTGCTTTGGATATTTTCATTGCAAGTTATTCATCAAGAAAGCAATTATATCCACAACATGTTTATGATGATTTATTGGTTGGTTGTATTTTAAATGGCAACGTTAATAAATTATCACAAATTGTTCTACTAATGGAACAATCTAATATATTGAGATCTGATGAATTTTTTTTACAATTAATTAAAGGATATGCTATTAAACGAGATTATAAATCGGCGTTAGCGGTTTATGAAGAGTATCGAATTATTCATAAAGATAGTGTACATGTTCCAACAGAACAATTTGTTTATGCCGCATTAATAGATTGTTTTATTTTATGTGGTAAAATCGATGAAGCAAATTCATTTTTACACAAGGTAACTAACGCAATTAAACATAAAACTGGTTTTGTCGAGACATTGAAAGTTATTGCCGATGGTTATGTTACCTCATTAGCCAAGGTTAACATGGTAGATGAGGCATGGGATTATGTTTTACATATTGATTCCACTGAATCTTTACTCCCAGTTAGTGTTGCTACAGTTGGTGAAGTTCTCTCTGCCGCATGTCGTACAAACAATTTCAAGAAGGCATCTGAGATTTATAATTGGCTCGCTTCAATAGATGATGTTAATTCACAAGCTTTTTGGTCTTGGAGATCCGACTATTTGGCATTTGCTTTTAAGAATGAGATGATAAATGAAATAATGAAAATTTTAAAAGAAGCTACGATAAGAGGTGCTGTTTTTGATGAAACTACAGTCTTAAAAGTTTTTGAACTATTATTAAAACGTCATGAAAATTCGACGGCTATGGAACTATTCAATAGTCAGTCACTCAGTATAGTTAAAGAAATTGCTAAATATGAATCGAATGCAACAGCGTTTGATCTAAGTATTACCGAAATTGAACAGAAGATTTCTGCAAACTTTTTCACCCAAATAGTGTTAATACTAAGAAGAAATGATAGACTTGATACAAACACTGCATTAACATTAACTAGAACTCCATTATTCTCAGCTTCATTTTTTTCAAATGTGAACCCAGATTGCAGAGGTTGGTACATGATTTTACAGAAGATTTGGGATGCAAGATTCACCAATGATGAACAATTTATTGAGGCTTTCTCATCTAACAAGTTTTTATTAAAAGAAATGGTTTTACTTCACATTAATTTATACAAACATTCCAAGACTAACAAAACATTTATGATTTCTAAAGATCAGACCGAACAAATAGCAAATTATCTTATTATTTTTGTAAAGGATTTGATAATTTTAAAATCAAGTTTAAATGAAAACTTTGTTACTTCTCTTAAAGAGGCTCTTACACTAATGGACGAAAAGGGAAAACCTGTTTTGGATGATTTAATCGAAGCTCGTCTGGATGAGTGGACTAATGAATCTGATAAAGCATCTATTACTATACCAACAAATAGTAGTCCTGGTCTAATATCACGAGCAACATCTGGATCTACGAATATTACATCAGAAGCATCTGTAAATAAACACATGTCTTCGGCCATACCAAATTATAATTCAGAAATATCGAACACAATCATTTTTTTATTGAAATCAGAGGAAAAGTATAGTCTTGCCATTAGAAGATTTGAAGCTGCAATTAAAAACCATGTGCTATTAGACCCAAAAGTCTTTATAGCTGTTATTGAATCTAGTCACAATAGAAAATTGTTTCGTTTAATTAAATTTGCTGTACAGAAGGCAACTGAACAGCTTCCTAGTCCTCTCTCTACATCACATGGATGGGAAATTTGGGTTGATATATATAGAGCAGTTATTTCGAATTCTGCGGATTTTGATTATGACTATGCTTTTAATGCCTACCAAAAACTTTTATCTATGTCTGCTTTTCCTAATGCTACGGGCTATGGTAAACTGATTAGTTGCAAACATTTAGGTACGCATGATGAAGCAACAGAAGCTATAAATTTGTTTACAGAGGCCAAAACCAATGGTGTCAGACCTAATACATTCCTTTACAATGTGCTACTATCTAAATTGGCAAAAGCTAGAAGAATTAAGGATGCTTTAATATTTTTCAGAGACATGAACACAACAAATACCAATAAGAGTAATATTACATATGGTACTATGATTAGTGCATGCTGTCGAGTGGGTGATGAAGAAAAGGCCAAAGAGCTATTTCAAGAAATGGAATCTTCTGCAAGATATGAACCAAATATTGCTCCTTATAATATGATGTTGCAATTTTATGTTCACGCAAAAGGTGACCGTAATTCTGCTTTGAAGATTTATAATAAGGTGAGAGCTTTGAAACTTAAACCTTCTTCACATACCTACAAAATTTTGATTGATATGTATACTAAAATTAATCCAATCAATATCAAGGACGCTGATAACGTATTAAAAATAATTGTTGAGGATGAAAACTACATTACTTCAAAACATTATGCTGCTTTGATATTTGCCCGAGGAGTTGGTATGAAGGATTTAGAGGCTGCAAAATCGTTCTTCAAAATGATCGTCACTGAAAAACAATTAATTAGACCAGATTCTGCAATTTTTCAAGCTATGCTCGAATCTTATGTTGTTAATGATCATATCAGCGATACCACTGAATTGTGGGATAGCATGAAAAAATATGGTGTATCATTAAATGTTCATATGATAAGTATCTTGATTCGTGGTTGGGCTAAGGTAGATTTATCCAGTTCCGAGGAATTGTTTAATTTAACTGTGAAGGAAAACAGAAGCGAACCATCTTCATATGAATCAATGGTCAGGACTTATCTTTATGCCGGTAAAGTCGATCAGGCATGGGAAGTGTTTAATTTAATGAAATCTAAAGGATATCCACCACTTGTGGTAGCAAAGGTGGAGAGGTTAATTAATAATAGCAATGATATGTCGAAAGAAAATAAGGAAGATATACTTTTACAAAGTATATTTAGGCAGGATGTTTATAGTTTAGCAGGTGGATCCCCATTAGGGTTGAAGAAAGATATGGATGATTATGGTTCCCGCCTATTAAGCACAGATTCTTCAAATCTATAAAATGTAAAACTTGGTGTTCATTTTGTTTCAAGCCCTATATCTTATTCACATCATCCTTTCGTTAAATATATTAGGACTTGGCAGGTTTTTATAAACCTCATAATGATGCTCTTTACAGCTATATGCCATGACATTCCATAATGACTAAACTAAATATATAAGTTATACGATTAGTACTTTTATAATATATGATGATGATTACTAACTAATGATTACTAACTAATGATTACAGAGCTTTTTCACCTATAGGTAGCGATATGTTTGGTAAATATTAACGAAAAGTTAAGAAATTGTGTAACCATATATGCATAGTAAATTAACAAATTTCCCCCGAATTATAATGGAATTTAACAGTAATTACGTTGTCAATCATGTCATTTTCATACCTAATTTAGAGCGCGTATAAAGAAACATTTCATATAAATATGAACTTTTAGAGGACCCGGTCTAAAATTTTTAACTTTTCTCGAAATCTGTCCGTTGACTATAAATTGTGTTTTTCTAATTCGAAAAGTTTTCTTGTTCCCACTTTTTGCGCCATTTTCGCATTTTTTTGTCTTAGAGTTACATACATTACGTAATACAATATCATTCAAATTCAAAAAAAAAACAGCTACAAAGATACAGCCAACACACCTAATAATCGGCCACCATTGGCTTCACAGACCAAATATTAAACCAAATTTTATACATTAAAATACTATATCTATCCTCAGAATTATGTAGGACGATAGTGACTGATCCTAACCTAACGATGGAAAACTTATAAGGTAATACTTATTCTACAAGTTCTATAGAAATGTCTCTTTGATCAAAATAGATGATCTTTTTCACTTTGTTTTACTAAACTGTATAATAAATAGTATTTTACAAAACCCACTCCACTCCACACTATCCTAATCTCATCCTACCTATTAAGCTTCAAGTGCAGTTAATATATCATTTATATATTGACCCAAGGCAGGATAAATATACAAGGCATTGCATAAATCATCTTGAATACCTTGCAATAATTTTGAGCCCTCAGGAGATCTAGCTAAGCTGATCAAAACCATGGCAGCAGAACTATTTAATTCGTGTAATTCACTTATTCTCTGTGCTCGTTGAGCTATCAAAAGTTTAGTTTGTTGTGCTTCATTGGGAGGTCCATTCGGTAAAGATTCTGGATGTATTGCATACTCACGTAATTGGATACCTCTGATGATGAATTTTCTGTTACCATTTTGTTGTTGGACAACCATGGCTGCGGAACCCTTAAAAGCGCTGGAAACATTTTTAATGAAATCAACAGCCGGTAAAAGCTTTTGTCCTTGACGATAACCTTCAAATTGTGACTCATATGCTCGCCATAAAGAGATTTGAGTGACTTCACCTTCAGGATCCTCTTCATAACATGAGCGCATCCAATTGGTTGCCCGATCAGGCTCTGGAAGTTTGATTAGTTCTGTTATTATAGATTGAGGAATTTCAGGCGGAATTGATGGGATTGGAAGTTTGGTGCGACGGGGTAATCTTATTGGCTCAAAAATTGGTGCTGGAATATTGTAAGTTAATAATCGAATCAATTGTTTTCTTATGAATTCTCCTCGAGGTGAAAACGATGAGTCCCCAACTAAATGTTTAACTTGATCACCTCCATTAATGGAATATTGGTATATAAAATCTAAAGCAGCAATAACTAACTCTTCATCATTGGGGATTAAAAGATAAGCAGTAATTTGGTCCACCAGGTCTTGAGAAATGTTGGCTGAAGCACCTTTGTCGTCCCGTACTTGTAGTCTAGTCAAAGCACGAAGAGTTCCAATGACTATTGTTCTATCATCTGATCTCTCTAATGAGATCATGACAGCTAAAAATAATGAATCATCTTCATTTTCCGTAGCAATATAGGAGCTTATGGATTCAATAATATCAACACAATATATTTTGAACTCGAATAAAGAAGCGTCATCTTCGGGTAAAAGCAATCCTTTTGTTAATATTTTACGAATTAAGGGGATATTGGCCAAAACTCTTGCATTTTCTTGATCAAACGATATATTTCGTAAAACCAACGTGGCATCAGAAGCCAATTGCCTCTGAGTGAAAGTTTTCTTATCTTCATTAACACCTTCAATTTTGAGCAAGTCGGATTCACTATCAGTTTTATAAAAAGGGGCTTTTTCAATTTCATGAACCAACGCATCAACAAACTGTAGATTGCCAGTTTTTAAAGATACAAGCTGTGGTGCGCCATAAGAGAGCTGAACTAAAGCGGATAATGCCCAACTAACCTCTTCAGAGATGCCAGACTTCAATGAAAAGTTAATTCTAGGCAGCAGCTCAACACCAACAGCTCCAACTCCATGAATACCAAGTGCTGTTCTATCAATCGGCCTGGTATTCGTTTGTCGACCGGCCGATGGAGTGTGAATAGGCACCGTCACTGGGGGAGGAATGAATTGGCCGTTGGAAGCTCCGTGGCCATTAAAATTGTATCCGTTAGGAAAAGGAGTGTGCGTAGGAGTAAGCCTCTCTTGGGGGTTTATTTGGGCCTGCGGTGGTCGCGGTCGTAATCCGTGCATTGTTGATGGAAGTAAAAAAAAAAAGTGTGGTGTGGAGGTTACGAAACATCAACCAATTTGCGGACATCCCATCTTCTCTTAACAAATTTTTTCTTCTTACTCCAACAGAATGTATCAAACTCCTTGGTATACAAAAGCTGCTGATATTCTTCACAGAGCCACGGTTCTTGTTCTTGCGGGCTCAACAGGTATGTTTTCTTTGCAAATCACTGTTCGGTGATTGGTCAGATTGAGACGAAATCTAACAAACTCTAGTCTACATGATCGGAGGTGTTTCTTACACGTTATACAAGAATGGCCAACAGAGAAAGGCTCAGGCTGCCAAATTACAGGAAGAGGTAAGTCTCTTCTTTTTATACTGAAGATTGATCATTCTAACATAACCAACAGGTTAAACGACAGGCCGAGTTAATCGAAGAACCCCACCAGACTTAATGAATCAAAGAATGGATTGATAATGTTATGACCAGTGTCCTAATTGTATAGAATACTTCACCACTCTCTCTTTTAGTGTTTATAATGAATAATTGTATAAACTTAACAATTTCGTTTACCTTTACACTAATTATTCGCAATATATCATAAATTAGTAGCTACATTACTGTTTGCTTATAATTATACTAGTTAGTTTTAATGATATGCTGGGTCGTATATTTGCCGTTACTCTGATCAGGCAAGATCGATATTAACTTTTTGGTTTTATCGCTATCATTATCATTATCATTATGTTTATGCTTCTTTTTCTTCTTTCCATTATCTGTATCTTTCTTCGATCTTTTCTTGCCTTTTTGTCTTTTTAAAGAATGCGATAGGCCTTCTGAGATTAATCGTTTTATTCTCTCTTCAGTCATTATTTTATCACTTTCCAGTAAAGAATTTATGGGAATGATATTCTCGTTACTGAATTTTGTGCCACACTAGATATAAATCTTAGTAAAAAATAAAGATACCTAGATGTATAAAGTAAACTTACCTCAGGACAGCTCTCAGTATTAACCTCTTTCAATGCCTTGTCCCAAAACACATGTCCACACTCTGCTAAATAAACAAATCTTCGCCCATTTTTGACATCAACACTTTTGAATGATATCGGACATATCCAACTACCTTTCTCATCTTTAGCTATCTGTAACTCAACAACATCTCTTAAAGAGTTGATATGGCTCGCTATTTCAGCTGCGTGTGGATATTTTTCTGGTGATATCAGCCATTCGATAACAGAGTCCTTATTATACAAAAGCCCTTTATAATCACTTAGTATTGGCGAATCTAATGGAGATTTGGATATGGGACATGTTGACCATAATATTTCAGCGCTCAGATGTTGTTGGGAGTGTAACTGGGATGCTGTGAGGGTTTTTGTCGTTTTTACTAGTTCGCGTCTTGTTGGAATGGACCCACCATCATTCTACAAATATTAGTAAATACGTAGGATGTAGTTGAGAATGATGAAAATGCTTACACCCATCTTTGAATATTGAATCTGTTTATCGACGCTAACGAACGGGTTGAGAAGAAAATAAAAATATGTAAGGATGTTTGATATTATGAGATTTGGAAATTATCTTTTTCTCATCTCATCAGATAAATATATTCAAAATGGCAAACTATCTAGCATCCATTTTTGGAACAGAACAGGATAAAGTGCACTGGTAAGTTATCTATATCGATTGATTTCTATCTACTAGAAACTAATATGTAAAATTTTCAGTTCGTTTTATCTGAAAATCGGAGCTTGTCGACATGGTGAAAAATGCTCTAGAAAGCATGTCAAACCAGCTTATTCACAAACTATCATATGTCCAAATCTTTATCAGAACCCTATATTACAAGAAAATAACAAATTAACAGAGGAACAAGTTCAGAATCATTTCGAGGCTTTTTATGAAGATGTGTATAGTGAGGCTGCGATGTTTGGACCATTGGAGGAATTAATTGTTTGTGAAAATACAAATGACCGTAAGTATACACGAAATATTCTGTTTATATTTTTGGACATGATTCTAATTGTGTTTATGATAGACTTAAAAGGAAACGTATATGCTCGGTTCAAGTACGAAAACGATGCACAAAAAGCGATGGATAATTTCAATACGAGGTGGTATAATGGTCGACCAGTGTATTGTGAACTGAGTCCTGTTACAGATTTTAGGGAAGCATGTTGCAGACAGCACGACACAAGATCATGCTCTAGAGGAGGCTATTGTAATTTCATTCACGCAAAGAGGCCACCTCGGCAGCTGGTGAGAGAACTAGAATTATCACAAAAGAAATATTTGAAGTCGCTTGGAAGAGATGAGCATAGTGACGAATCTCCATCACCCTCCCCCGAAAGGCAAAGGTAAAAACAAATTCATTTGAAGTTAAACAGATCTTTTTAATTGAAGGGAGCTATTCTCAAATATATATATATGAAATAATAGAAATGTAAAATCCATATAGTTAGATCTAATTACATGTATAAGCTTAATACTCTAATATTGATGGATGTTGGGTGTTTGCAACCTCCATCTTCAAGTTTCTCAACTACAACCACCAAACTTTTTCAATCTCAACAATGGCGGATCGTTACTCTTTTTCCCTGACAACTTTCAATCCCAGGTATGTCCTGGAATATTCCCTTCTATGTTTTGGCACTTTTGCTTTTTTGGAGTTCCAATTTCCTCCTCAATTCCAATCTTAGTCACACAGTCTAATATTGATGTTTTAGTGGCAAACTGGTACAGATCGAATATGCTCTTCAGGCAGTGAACCAGGGTATTACCTCACTTGGAATTAAAGGTACGTTAAAGAAATGAAACTTATACTTAATTGATTGAACTCAAGCTGTCCGGTGAACTTTTTTTACTAACGATATTTTGATTACAGCAACAAATGGTATAGTTCTTGCAACAGAGAAGAAATCTGCATCCCCATTGATAAATAGTGAATCTCTCTCCAAAATTGAATTGATAACTCCTGATATTGGAATGACTTATAGTGGCATTGGCCCTGATTTTCGTGTGTTGGTGGATTCTTCTAGAAAAGTATCTCATACCAACTATAAACGAATCTACAATGAGTATCCTCCAACAAGAATACTTGTTCAAGATATTGCCAAAATTATGCAAGAAGCTACTCAAAGTGGTGGTGTACGACCTTATGGTGTCAGTTTACTTGTTGCTGGACATGATTCTCACAATGGCTTTGGATTGTATCAAGTTGATCCATCAGGTACTTATTTTCCTTGGAAAGCCACAGCCATTGGTAAAGGCAGTAACTCTGCCAAAACCTTTTTAGAAAAAAGATGGAACGAGGAATTAGAGCTAGAAGATGCTATTCACATAGCTCTATTGACATTAAAAGAAACTATTGAAGGTGAAATGAATGGAGACACGGTTGAAATTGCAGTTATTTCGACTCCTGACGAAAATGCTTTACAAATCGAAGGATATGAAAAGGCAGTTGGACCAAGATTTAGAAAGTTAAGTTCCAAGGAGATTGACGATCGGTTAGAGGCTTTATAAGTTACTTTAAATGTTAATCTGATACAAATTTCATTTTAAATTCTGAAGATTAAGATTTACATGAGTATTAAAGTGTTTATAAGAACTAATAGATTAAAAATTTTGAATATATAAATATACACGTAACTCCTACTTATTTTTTAAAGGAGGCTTTCAAAGGATCAATAACCCTTCCAGCCTTAACTGTTACCTCAGGCATAGTTAGTCTTTGATGGGATTCTCTTGAAACCCATTCCTGTCCAATTGGCATTTGTAATGATAATTCGTATTGTTCCCGAGTTTTATATGGAAATGGAACAGACGAAGCAGTATATTTAGCATTCTTCTTGTTGGCCTTTTCATTTATAATAACATTTTTTTTCTTAGCATCTTTTCGCTTATTGGCATCGATACCCTTAATTTTCTTGATGAACCTCTTCTTTGATGGTTTTATTCCACCTCCGGTCCATGAACCCCATCCAGGTAACGTTACATCAATCTCTTGATCTCCTTCTTCTTCAATAATCTGCTTTTTTTCCATTTCAAACTCATCTTCTACAATATCATCACCAGCAAAAGCGCGCTTTAAAATTTCATGATTCTTGAATGATTTGATATTCTTTAAATTTACCATTTCATTTTCATCATCCTCTTCTTCTACATCTGAATTATTATTGGCATATGGATCTATAATTTTGATTGATTGATTGAGATTAATTATACTCTTGTCTGTTGTTGATTCGGAAGTTTTTCCAGCCTCGGAAAGTGCATTCTTAAGTTTTGCTAAACGTTTAGAATTGGAGGAGCTATCCTTATCGATACTGTGAATTTTAGATTTTTTCTTTAAAGGCTTGTCTTCATCGTCTTCAATATTCCATGGATTTTCTTCTTCTTCAGTATCATTATCTTTTGATTGATTAGAATCAGATTTTTTGATTTCGGATCCTGTAACTTTTTGAGAATCTGCTTCCCTATCCTTCTCGTTACTAAATTTCTTGGTTATCTTAGATGACAATGATTTACTATCATCTTCTTCTCGTTCATCAGACGCTGCCATCTCAATATCAGTAACTTCTTTGTTACCTCTTCTCATTCCTGGGGCATAGGTACGCCTACCGGCATTCTTGACTTCTAAAACAGATGTATTTTTGTTAATTTCATCTTCAGAATCATCTTCATCTAATTCTAAACGTTTTAATTCTTTCATTTCTGCTTTATTCTGAGCACGTTTTGCTTCTTCTGCAGTTTTCATGAACTTCATAGACAAAACTCCTTTTCCTGTTTTTTCCTTCAGTTTTTCTATTTCTTCATTTTCCTCAGCGTCTGATTCCAAATCAGCAACTTCTTCTTCACTGTCACTTTCATCATCATTGTTAATGTGTTTTCGTCGTAAATCCTCACTGTGTCTATGCATTTCCTCTAATTCAGATCGATTACTTTTATCTTTTGAAAGACCACTATTGACCAAATTTTTGGCCCATTTAGTATTTTTATGCCTTAAGGTCATTCTCTCTGTTGCTCGTGCAGAATCATTTTCATCAACATCTACAAGGTCCCCTTCAACCAATTGTTGATTTCTCGTTCGTTCGTTTTTATGAATCTTTCTGTAGGTTTTAGATTTTATCTTTTTAATTCTTTTGGCACGACGTTCTTCTCTAAACATGAGTTCTCTCATTTGCCTTAGTTTTTGTGTCTGTTTGATCATTTCTTCTTTGGAGAGTTTGTTTACCGCTAAATCTTCAAATTGAGCTTCTTTTCTATCATCAGTAAGTAATGAGGCTTTAAGAAGAGAATTGACCTTTTTTTCAAGATCAGTAGTTGGCGCATTCGGTGTAAAAGAAGTTTTTGGTTCATGAGCGGTTTCTGGATTTATTGGGAAACTTAAAACTTCTGCATTTCTATTTTCTGTAACAACATCCTGCCATTTATTAATATCTTCAGTTGTAATTTCTAATGCTGCTTTCCTATCGAATCTATCTTGAATACGTTTTGGCAGTGGAACAGCTACTTGCTGTGTGGCTATTACCCCCCTCTTATTTTTTAAAAGACTAAGACCATCTTTTATTTTATTACTTGGGACAGACTCCATCATATCAGCAAGTGTTAACTTTTTGCTTTTACCAGGGAGAGCATCTGCATTTTCAGTAACTTGATAATTTTGAAGTTTCTTTCTAGCGACTTCGTTCTTTTTCGAGCTGGTAGCGGCATACTTGGAAATACTGCTGTATAAAGCATCATTTGGTTCAGAATCTTCAGGCTCGGATTCATCAGTTTCACCCTCTGGGAGTTCTTCTTCTTCTTCGTCAAAGTTATAATCTGATCCATCTTCAGATTCACTCGAACCTTCAGATTCCTCGCTTTGGGATTCCACATCATTATCATTTAAAACAAGTTCATTACTGGGTACAGCTTTTGACTCAGAATCACTCATATCCCAAGCTTGGGATAGAGAAACCAATTCATTTTCATCAATAGAATCGTATCCTTCATTCAGATTGCCGTCTCTTGCAGTCTGTGAAAATTTAGAATCCATAGCATCATAGTCATCATCAGAGCCCATAGCTTCATCACTATCAATATCCTCATCTTCATCCTCTTCCTCCTCTTCACTATCACCTGCATTCATTCCTCTGCCTAGGATCGTTCCATCTGGTCCAACTCTTATGTAAGTACTGTCGTCATCTGAATCATTATCATCACTTTCATTATCATGTTCACGTGCATTTCGTGCACTTCGTTCCTCAGCTCTTTCTGCTATTTCGAAAGCATTTAATACCTTGTTCCGTAATCTATTAGACTCCTTCTTTTTCTGAGATTTACTCTTGGAAGTGCGGTTTGTTTGAGGAGCATTATTAGAGGCATTTAGCCTAGTAATTCTCTTGCCCATGGTTAAGGAAATTATATAAAATGAAAAAAAAAACTTTTCAATTTTCGTTTAACATAATTAGTACACCCATGCACCCACATCACATAATAAAACTAATTTGGGTTTTTTATATCAGAAGGATACACCTTGTTGTAAATAAAGGGTTCGGTGACAACTTTGTGGAATGATTTCGCCTTCTGCTGTCCCAAACCTTCTATCATCTCAAATGTGTTCCCGCCATCTTCAATGACCTTTCGTAGGCTTCCATAATTTGATACCAAATTAAGAGCATTGGTCTTATTTACGGTTTTCCCTGTAGTCAAGAACAATGTCATTTGTGTCCTAAAATCATTTTTTGTTTGCCCCTTGATTAACGTTGGCTTTGCCGTTTCTTGTTGTTTGAATAACGATAGATAATTTCCTGCTTCTGCCGAGCTCCATGATAGAACAATAGTGAAACCGTTAGTGATGCTTGTATTCGTTAATTCCCGTAGAGAAGCAGCATGATCTTCTATATCAACAACTACTAATATAACACGCAGCTCAAAGTCTTTACCTAATTTTTGCATTCTAGTATAAATATATTCAGGATGCAATCGATGGTATTTCAAACTTAGAAATAAAGCACAAGTGGTAGCACCCAAAACATAGTCGGCTTTAATGCTACCATACTCCCAATTCACATTCTTAATATGGTTCAGTAGAGGATTTCCTTTCTGTGATTTATTGACTATTATAGATTTGTATCCAACAGCTTTGGGCCCCGGCCTAGACGAGCTTGGAACTAGTCGCGTATCTATATGGACTATCTTATGTGTGGGGTTATACTCTGTGCTCGGTTTTCTCTTTAATGAGGAACTTGTACTTTGATTTTGAGAGGAAATAACAACAGGAGTGGGGTCTTCATCGGTATCTTTAAGGAGATCGGATCCATAGTTATCTTGCCTCAATTTCTTTATGTTAGCAAGGATATTTTCTACGCTTGATTTGTTCTGAGACATAAATTGATAATATTAAGCTGAAGCGTGGTGATGATGGGTAATGGAGGTTTGGTTCCTTTTAATTATCGTCCACCTTTAATTTTCAGATCTAAAAACTTACATATTTGAAAAATCCAATGTCACAAACAAAGGGTAAGGTTCATTTATATAAATTTAAATATAATGTGTTCTAATAATTTATAATTTTATATTTAGTTGATTTATCGTCTTTGCCACCCCAACAATTGGCAGAGATTCAGAAACAGTTTGAGCAAGATATTGAACAATTCACCATTTCTTTACAATCATTAGGAACAGCAAATCAGAAATTTTTAGATTGCATTCAAAATATCAAAAGAACTTCAGAAACACAGAATGAAGGTAAGGTTACTACTATTATAGATCCTTAATTGTTGTTGCTAAATTCTTTGATGAATTAGGAAAAAAGCTTCTTGTTCCATTGACAAGCTCTCTCTACGTTCCTGGAAAAATTATAAATAATCAAAAATATATGGTTGATGTTGGTACCGGTTACTACGTTGAAAAGGTATGAAACTTTTTTGTATTGGTTGACTGTCTTGATACTGACATGAGTTGCTTATAGGGAAAAGAAGATGCTATAAAATTTTATCAACAGAGGGTGGATAAACTAAAAACAGATTCGACTGAGTTAGAAAAAATAATTGCATCTAAAGTTAATAATCTTAGAGCAATTGAAGATGGTAAGCTAAACGCCATTTTGTCAATATTGTCGGGAAATACTAATACGTTATTATAGTCCTACGCCAGAAGATTGCAGAAAGTGAAAAGGGAAAGAAAAAATAGTGACAATAAATAGTAATAAAATAAATAAAATTATTCGTCATTTTGGTGAATACGCGCAAATTTAGAATCGTAGAAACTTCTTGATTCAAAAATGTTCCTCAATTATTTCATATTAGGATTAAGTCAAATAAGCTATTTAACCCTTTCTGTTCTATAATTTTTTATCGAATACATAAATATATATTATAAGTTATATCTTAAGCTAAAGGATTGTAACCTATTTAAATTTTTGGATTATATATTCACAGCTATTAATTAATATTCTATTTGATTTCGCCATATTTTAAACTAAATCTTAGGCCATGTTAATCAATAAACTACCTGCCACGGGATCATATGTATTGAACGGTCAAGCACCTATAAGGTACACAATTATAAGCTACGTATATTGATAGCCTATAACGAGGTACACTACAGTTTTTTCACTTTGAGTTTGCCATATTGGAGGAGCTTTTCGTCGCCTCACTATGTGCATTTGACGAAATAGTAGAGCACAGAGTAACTAAATAAAAGTCACCTAAGAAACAGACTATTCTCTCTATAAAACGGTGAAAGTATACTCACACATATGTCAAACTAAAAGACGAACTTAATACCAAATATTCTGCTCAATAATCTAAAAATACAAAGCGAATTTAGGTGTCACCTGGATGACCAATATATAATTCTTCGCATTTCGAAAATACACATATTTAGGCGACGAAAAGTCCTCCAATATGCGAACTTCGGTGGAGTGTACTCGAAATAAATTGATAATAATGATTTTATAATTCTAGTTATAGGCTATATATTATAGGCTTTATTTAGCTGTATCTAATATCTATAGCAAATCTCCTAACAATCCGAATTTCCTATTTTTCTAAAAATTTAAGATAAAATAAGATCTATATTTTTAAAACGTTATCTAACCAATGTTTAATGACAATTTTACCATCTTCAAAACCTGGATCTTCATATCTAACAATTGAGGCAGCATGAGCTGCTGAAACTTTTAAAAATATTGGATATTTCTTCCAATCGATTTCATTTAGGTTATGAATTATATCAAGTTGATATGAGTTTAAATCATAATCTGGAAGGGTATATATATTTGAATCTTCATCTTGTATTAATATTGGACTTGTTTCATTATCACCATGATTATTTACAGAAGTACTTTCATGGTCAGAAGAGAGCTCGGATTTCAAAAGTCCATCGTCCACAGAGCTAGCCATGGAAACGATACTTGATGATGATAGATGATGTTTATGATATCTTTTACTGCTCTGTTGAATTGTTTCATATGATGGGGACGTTATAGCTTGATATACAGATTGCATAACATCATCTGCTTGATTTTGAATAACATTATCTAAAACATGTTGATCGTGTCCGGTTGTAGTTTTAGGTGCCGATGAATATTGATCAACATCTGATTCAATTACTTCGCGTAGGAGTGAATTTGATGTTTGAGATACAAATGTTGATAATCTTCTGTTTGATAAAAATGTTTGATATACTGAAAGACCAAGAAACTTTATAAGTAATAAAGGAGAAAATAAAAAAATATTTATAAACATTATTATCCAGTTCCATTTTCTTTTAAAGTAATTTAACGCTTGGGGAGGAATCTCATCAATTTCAACTTCGTCATCAGTAGAATGATCAATATTATCTACTGGAATTGTATCTTTGTCTGAAACATTAATATTCCTACCTTGATCGATCTCACTATTTTCATTTTTAAATGTCATTGGTATCGAAGCATCAAGTACAATAGGAGAATATCCAGTGATATACGAAATATTTATTTTCTTTTCCATTTCAAGAATATGTTGATATGGGTCATTGGTTGATATACCAGCATTAAACCATGATGTTCTAATGTCATTAACGATATTACAATATAGAGCCTTATTTTTAAATTCTTGTAACGCAAGGTAAAAACAGGAATTAGGGGAAGCAAGATGGTAAAGTAAAGGTTTACCGCTTTGCGCGAAATTATCTTTTAAAAATAATTGTTTACCTGTTGATGCTAAACAGCATGGAGCAATTGCATTAAAGAGATTAATTGAGATTGATGAGCCTGGTGCTAGAACACCAACATGAGGAGAACAAAATGTATTGAAGTTCTAGGCGATATAATAGTTATTGTTAGATTAATTCAAAATAATTGAGATCTTATTGTAAATTACTTACCATAGGTTCAATATGCTTAAACATGCTTTTTTTATACATGAGACCTATAGCATATCGACACATTAATCCTCCAAGACTGTATCCTAAGATTGAAAATCGAGAGACTCTTGGAACGGCAGTTTTGGAAACATTAATATTATCACTTTTTTCAGACTTAGAATTTAATTGAGAGCTTTGTAAACCATTCAGATTATTTATCACAGTTTCAATTTCTTTGAATACTCTTGTTCCGCAAATATCTATTCCGTCATATGTTGAATAATTAGTATGGGTTTGAGTTCTATAAATGACCACAATATTTTTATTCTGTTGATCAGTTTCATGTTGTAAGAATTCCTTATAACGATCGACACTTAAAGGTTCATAAGTGACGTCAACAGTTTTTGAATATTTTTGGGCCACTTGAGATGATATATAATCAAAATGGGTTGGGTTACCCCATAATCTTTGAAAATGATAAACTGTTAAATAAAAAGAAGTGTAATAAATGATTAAAAGCTAAGTTAAAATGCTTACCCATGGACAAGAACGATCAAATGAAAATCCATGTTTAGCTAATCAGAATAAGCAAAAGGATATGTTTCAACAAAATAAAAAAAGAAAGAGAAGAAAACAGAAAACGTAGACAGTTTAAATACTAAAAGATCTTTAATTAATAATATATTTTTAAAATTACTTAAGGAGATGCCTGTCAGTGTTAACAAAAAGACAATCTATATGAATTCTCTAATTTTCACGTTCACATTACGCAATTCTTCTCTTATCAACTTTATTATCATGGTTTCACATACGCCCATATATATCAATGCCAATATTTTAGAGTTAACAGTTAATTACACAACTATAAATAGATTTTAAACAAATGTATGAAATATTAATTATAAATATATAAAATAAAATAGAATGTAATAATGCTTTTTCTATAACTGTATAATATGATAGTATGTTACTACAACATTTTTGACATGTAAGGGCCATCTAAAAAGTACCCTAATTTTGCGTAATAGTTTCTAACACCAACACCACTGATAACACTTATTTTTTCACTTCCATGTTCTTCTCTTGCAATTCTTTCTGCTTCTTCCATTAATAACGTCCCAAAACCCTGATGTTGAAATTTCCTTGGATCTCTTGAATGTAAAGGAACAACTGACCCATAAACATGTAATTCTCGTACTAAAGAAGTTTGTTGTCCAATTAATTCTTTCCTGAATGTATATTTCTTAGAACATTTACGTAAACGTAATAAACCAATAAGTATATCCTTTTTGGGATCTTCATAAGATAAAAATGTTTCCCAACCTCCATTTGCTGTATAATCTCTTCTAATCAATTCAACTTGATCCGGCGATACTTTATGATGAACTTCTTGCATACCCACTTCACGAGCTCGAACGTCACGACATGTCGTACCGAAATCTTTCATTCTTGCTAATGCCAACTCACGTAAATTACCATTTTCAACACCGGCACTGACTAAGGGCATTGGGATATCACGTTGAACTCTATAAATACGAGTCCATGGAGGTACTAGTGCCATAATTCTGGCAACAAGATCGATTAAAGCATTTGGATTGTAAGATTTATACTGACCTGTTTTCCAAAGTTCATATAATCCTGTACCACGTATAACTAAAGTAGGATATAATTTTAACCCATCGGTTCTAAAATTCGGACTTTCAAAATATTCTTTAAATTGATCAAGATCTCTTTCCATACCGACATTTGGTAAATCCGGCATCATATGAGACACAACTTTATAACCAGCATCCTTTGAATAAGCAAACGTTTCACAAACAGCTTTAACTGTATGTCCTCTATTTGTGTCACGGGCAACATCTTCGTAAACAGATTGGACACCTAATTCCAGCCTTGTACAACCGTATCTTAACATATCACTTAGATGCGTTTCTGTACAATAATCAGGTCTTGTTTCAATTGTTATACCAACACATTTAGTTAAAGAATGCTGCGAAAACTTAATTGATTCATCAACATCTGTACCATTGAAACCACTCAAAGCATTATGTAACTGAGCAATGAAATTTTCTCTATAATCAACAGGCAGACTCATAAAAGTACCACCCATAATAATATATTCAACTTTATCAATTGAATGACCTAATTGACGTAATTGTTCAATACGACCTCTGGCTTGTTCATATGGGTCATAACGGGCTCGTATAGCACGCATTGAAGTTGGTTCATAACCAGTATAAGACTGTGTTGAATATTCAAAATCAGAATCTGGACCACCAGGACAGTAAACGCAAATATTCCCCGTATAGGCAATATGTGGACATCTATGTGGTTTGCACATAACTGCAACAACAGCAATACCTGAAGCTGTTCGAACAGGTTTTGCCTTTAATTTTGGTAATAAATACTTTTTATATTGATCTGGTATTGATGAAATTATATCAGTTAGACGGGGTTGTTGTTTCAATTTATATTTCTTTGCCAAACGAATAATAAGACCATTTAAATTAACATCTTTATTGGTTTTCAGGGATGCGATCAATTCTACCGAAATGTCAGCACAACATGATAAGAACCGTTCATGCTCTGGGGCAAGTTTTTGTTTTGTGCGATTTCGAACTGCCATCTTTATATCTCTCTGTAGTGTAAGATATCTGTGTATATATAGATATAACGGTATAAATATAAAAATGAAGTTGTTATTAAAAAAGTTGGAGGTTATTAAAAAATTTATATCTGATGGACGGGTAAGTTTCAAATAAACTTTATTTACTATGTAGTATTTATTGTGATTTTATATACAATTTATTATCAATTTATCATATGTACATTTATGAATATATATTCATGATTGAAACCTTTTTAATAATGAAAAAGAACAATAAACAAAATTGTAATAATTCATTCACTTTAATTTCATCAGTTATATAGGAAAATTAATCGGCTTTTAATTAATTAATAAATCAATATTCCAGCATTTTATCGTGATTGTTTAAAGAGTATCTTTGATTATTTGATTATTTCTTTTCCTTTGCTTCGGCAATCGCCTTTTCTCTTCTTTCCTTCTCTTTTTCGAAATATTCCATGAATTCGTTTTTATCAGTAGATGCGTCTCTTTTTGCAGATTCAACTAGGTCATATTCCCCCAGACTTGAATCAAATTCGTACTTTTCATCTCTGAAAATATCACCCTTCTTTTCCATAGTTTTCATGATTTTCACTGGGTCATCACTCGCAGCAGGTAATTTATATTTTGGTGGTGTTTCAAAAACAGATCCCAATAATTGCATTGTTGGAGGATTTTGTGCAGTATCGATCAAAAACACCCAATAATCAGTCTTATTCTTTGATCGTTTTGTTTTATTTACACCTGTAATTTTATTGTAGTATGTCGTTTCGGTCGATGTTCTAAATTTATAAACAACTTGAAGAGTTTCAAATGGCCTGTCTGGTGACAATACTATATTATTAATAGAAACAACTTTTGGGGGCTTTATAAATGATTTAAGCTGCCATTTTACTTTTGTAGCTTTTGGAACCTCTTTCATTCGTTTTATGAGAGCTCTTGATACCCATAGTGAAGTTTCATTTTCAATAAATCGAGAATTTTTACTAGAGAGTAATTAAGATAAAAAGTTAGTAAAATTTGACATAACTACATCTGTAAAATATAGAAAATTTTAAATACCTTGCGAAACAATCATTGATAAGAACAAATTTTTTAGCTGCTTGAGAGCCAAAATATATAAAATCCAATCGTTTTTTATAGGGAGATCTGAATTTGTACATAACAACTCTATAAAGGTATAATGTTAGAATAATGGCAATTCCAATTGATGGGGATATATCAATTACTTACTGGGCAGTATTTAGAGCAAATACTAAAGTTCTTGAAAAAAGAGATTTTATTAAATCGAAAGAAGGTTTCCTCCAATTAGTAGATTTAGGAATGTAGATATCTATAACAATCAGTTAACATGAAAATAAAAAAGAAGCAAAGAGGAAAAACCAAAGACATACCATTCATAACACCGACCTGTTTAACATTGATTTGTTGAGGTTCCGATGTTTTTGAAGCAAACCTCAATCCCACATTCAAACCTGGTCTCGCTATTCGAAGGCCAGTTAGAGCATTTTGTCTATTTAAACCAACTAGCATTCCATTATTCAATGAAAGAGGCCGTGCTGGTAAAAGTTGTCTCGCCAACATTTGTCCTTTTCACGATGATGATTAAGAAAAAAGAATGGTGATTGGATGTGTTAAATTTTCAGCCGGTCATGTGATCCGGAGGTTTAATTATAAAACACAAAAATATACCATTTTTTTTTTAATTATTGAATATATTAAAAGAGGAAATTTAAAAGGAGATGGCGGCACGGATTAAATCTCGTATAATAATTATAACGATCCTTCTGTTTATTATATTTTTTTGTATTAAAATTGACGTTTTTTCTCGGAACTTAACATGGTCTAAGATGAACAGTAAATATAGCACAACTTCAAAAGAACAACAAAAACGAATAAATGAAATGTATAAACAAAGGTACCAAATATGGTTTAACAATGATATACAAGAAATTTCTAAATACAACATTCCTGAATATAAATTGATAGACCTAAAAGATGGAACTCAAGATTTGGTGCTGATAGACAAAGAAGCCGAAGACGCAAACAATTATAAGCAACGAGAAAATGCTGTAATTGTAATGTTCATAGTAAACGAGAATAAAAAAGACATCCTCGATACAGTCAGAATTTTTGAAGATCGGTTTAATAGTAAATTTCATTATGATTGGGTTTTCATATCCAAAAGCAAATTATCTTATGAAACAAAAGTGAAGATATCATCATTAATAAATAATGGTAATAATACAAAATATTCAATCAAATTCGGTGAAATACCAAAAGAACATTGGGATATACCTGAGTTTATCGATGAAAAATATATCGGTAGAAAACACTATGAGTCAATTGATATTAGAAGAAAATCAAGATATTTATCTGGGTTTTTTCATAATCATGAATTATTATTAAACTATGAGTATTATTTAAGAGTTGAACCAAAAGCAAATATAGTTTGTGATCTTAATTATGATATTTTTAAATTTATGAATTATTATGATAAGAAATTTGGATTTATTACTAGTATACAAGATGATCCAACAACACTTTCTTCATTATGGTCTACAGTAAAGTCATTTTTAATGGAAACCAATGCTGATAATGAAAATGAAAATGAAAATGATAGTCCCAACTTTGAAAATAATGACCCTTTAAGTAGCAAATATATTTCATCAAATAACATGCTAAGTTTTATTTCAAACGATCATGGTGATACCTATAACCTCTGTAATTTTTGGCCATCATTTGAAGTTGCAGACTTCTCTTTTTTCAGAGGTGAAATCTATCAAAATTATTTTAATTATCTAGATAAATCTCAAGGCTTTTTTAAAGATAAATGGAGCAATGGGCCAATATTTACAATATCGACCTCTTTATTTCTAAAAAGATCACAGATTCATTATTTCAGTGATCTTGGATATCATGAAAGAGTATTAAAAACTTGTCCAAATGACCAGAATATTTGGATCAAAAATAATTGTCTTTGTAATAGAGAAGAACAATATTTATTTGATGATAGAAATTGTATTGATTTCTATTACCAAGTTAATAATTATAAGCACTCTTCAAGTTATGATAATTTGAAGGAATATATATATGAACATGAAGCATGAATAAATGATAAAACATTAAAGTTTCTAGATATTTTTAATGGATAGTAATTACATAATTTTGCATATTTTGTAATGATTACATAAGTGATGAAAGATTTGAAACTTTTTTTATTTTTATTTACATTTTTGCCTGGTCATAAATGGGATGGAGAAATGGATTATCAATCTCCAGCTTAGTGGAGTGGACTCAAATGAGCCATCCATGGTTCTTTAAAAAGCTTGGATATGCTTGTGTATGTTGCAATTAGTTGATTAGCATATTGTTGACAGATTTTTTAACATTAAATTCTAGAATGCGAAGGCTATCAATACAAATACTAATATTCGCAAATCTCCTGGAAAGCAAAAGAAAATCAATAAGTCATTGGTTTCTCCATATCAAGCAGAATACATAAATTATCTTTTCTTAACCAAAAAAGAGGAATTTGAACTAGCACATAAAACTTTACCAATCAGCACTCTACAACGATTCATTGTTCGTGATTACTACGACTGGATGAATTATCACCAATTTTATGCAAAAACTAAAGGTTCAAGAGAATTGACAAAAAGGCCACACTATTTATTTGGAATCGGTAACCATATATCGTTATGTTCTAATACAAAAACCCAATCCTCTAAAATATTAGAAGGTACAAATTTTTCGAAATATCTTCATGGAAACTTTATAGAAGAAGTTGCAAATGTCAAGCAAAAGGGAATAATTGAAAATGGTGCCAAGATACAATCAAAACAAATTATTTGGGACTTTATATCACAGAAAGAAGTATCGAAACATGAACTAGAAAAAATAAATGATAAAATGAAAACAGATAATAAATATCATGAAGTTAATGTGAATTTAGTGAATAAAAGTCTTGATCTAAAATTATTAGTTCGAAATTCAGATTTATTTTTATTACCTAAACTTCAGCACGTTGGAATCCCTCAAAATCATCCAAATTTTGATTCATTGATAAAACAAAAGATTGCGAACCCTCTGGATAATAATCTTACGTGCCAATTCTTTAAAATTCCTATACAATCGGATAAAATAAATGATGAAAGTTTGGACTCATCATTCAATGGATCAACATTACATTTTAAACATATTATTCCTCTTTTCCCAGGTCATTATTTATCTCACCATAAAATTGTTTTCGAGGGTAATCAAGATGCCAATATTGCTCATAGTATTAATTTTCATGGCTATATGAACGATCCTAGTATTCCTGTACTTGGGGGTTCCAAAATAATTGCTTCTGATGTTCAGGTTTCTACAGGCCAGGTTGGTTCAGTTATTGTTGAAAGCAATGATCAACAAAATAATTTGAAAAAACAACTAATAAAGCAATTAAAATGTACGACTATAAAAGGACCTAATTATAAAATACATCCTACTCTTTATCCTTTTGTCGCTCAAAAAAAGTGTCTGATGATGGATGATTTCTCCAAACGTGGTATATTAGACATAACCATTGACTATTTCAATTCAATTCCTTCATTAAAAAAATATGCCATTGAGTTGAAAGAATTTGCTACTGATCCAGATAACCAAGCAATTCCAATCACAAGATCTCATGTTGTACCAGGAACCCCAATCTTACCTGACCAATTATGTGACTGGGTAGATAAATGTGAAAACTGGGCTAAAGAATCATCAATTGTTATTGATGCACTTCCGATTGGATCCAAATACAGTATTGACTATATACCTTTTTTTGGATTACTTAAAGCTAATGATCCCAATTTAATAAACATTCTAAAGAAAGTACGATTTTGCGAGCAGGTAACTGATGAAAAAACATCGCAATTGACAATTCGAGATATAGATGATATGGTAGAGGGAATATCAATAGCAGATATTTTATTTGATAAAGAACCAAACAATAATGCTGAATATAGAAATTCTAATAAAAAACTAACATTTGATGCCATTCGTGGCTTACTCTTATCAAATAGCCCGATTACTGATAACGAAACAACAAATCAGATGAAGTTATTAGAGCTTCTTAATGCTGCTACATCATATTATCATGCTCATTTTTCGAAACAAGTTTTTTCTAAAAATTTAGTTGAAGGTATTTTAACTGATTCAAAATATTTTAAGAAACTTTATGCCCATTCAATTCAACATTTTAAACCATATGACTATGCAATGATTAACCGCCTACATCAGTCAAATCTACTTTATTTCGAATGTATCGATAGAGATGATAATTATCATGCAAAACTGAAAGAAGATTTTGACAATTTAATTACAGATGTTGTGATATATATGGAAGTCATTCATGCTGAGACAACACTACTTATTTCTGAGGGACACAAGCAAATGGAGGACAAAAATACAATCCGCTTACATCCTCGTGGCTCAGATAGAGCTAAAACACTGGTTGATTTAATCGGTGGAATTATTCGTTCAATAATGATTTTAGGAAGATATATTTATCCTAAATTTTCGTGGGATTTGAATATATTGCTAAGATATAAATCTCAAGAAAATATGCTTGATAAAGAGATTCTCGCAAGACCATCTTTTAAAATTGATCTTCCAAAAGAAAAAATTGTAGGAGGAAATCAACTTCTCGATTTAGTTACACAATTGCGCAAAATCTCTTTTGAATTTGGCGAAAACACAATGTGTATTTTATTAGAAAATGATCAAAAAATTGAACCAGTTTTTTCTAATGAACTTAAAAATGAAGATCCTATTGATATTCCTATTATAGGGTATGATGATAGTATAACGATCGAACCCGAAGTTGAAAAAGATGTAGAAAGCACGGCAATAATAGATGGGAAACTAACTATTCCTATCCTGAAAAACTATAATTTTATTTTACGACAGGCGTCTCGATGTTTTACAAAAGTTTTGACAACAGAAGAATTCGATAAGCTCTATACATCTTCGGAGCATACGAGATTTGTGGGACCATTTAAGATATATATCATGAAGAAAAAAGTATAACCTGATTTTTTTTAAAAAGCTTCCGGAGGAACTCGTTCCGACTCCGAAACTAATGAATCAATTACATATAAATGATTCATCAATTCTTTGAATTAATTAGGATATACTTAGAAATGATGTACAAAACTCGAAGTATATCTTGATGTTTCCCCAAATTTTCTAGATTTGTAATTTGCTTATTTTCATCCATCAAAATGTATATAGTTATAGTTAATTATAAATTATAATCAATAATATAAGCTTTATAATCACCTATGTTTCCGTTTATTTTCAGGAACTGGATTGAAATCTTTCGTTACTGTGCAGACAAATTATAAAAAAAAGTAGCGGCATGACAAAAATATCTTGCAATTGTCGTATGGGGCAGCCAAACCCGGATGAAAACACACAAAATTTACGAGATATACCGTTTCGTTCGGAAAATCTTATTTTTAGCTAATGAGTACACTTTTAATAGGAAATTCAATATATCAAGTTTTGGTCTATGCAGGTGCAATCTTTAATTTATAACAAGTTATTATTACAACTAAGAATTATAAGAGTCGTTATTATTGAGACTTTCAATTACAAGAGAATTCTTCATTTTTGATTACATTATTGATCCTTGTGTTTTCATCCCCGCTGACATTCTTGATAGAGTGAGGAGTTTCCATTTTCATTTTGAGATTGTTAGTTTATTGTTCACAAATTTACCAAGCTTAAGTCTTACGACAATTTCCGTGTGAATACCCTGAATATATAAGAAGTTAAGCAAATGATCACCAATAAACGCAAATTCTTTCGTGATGTATTTGAGTTTAGTTACCAGTGAAAAATGATTCGCAGGCTTATTATAACCGAATAAAATTTTTGGTTCGAACGGTGGCATAGATGGTGAATATGATTTGTGTATTATATTATTACTCTATATTATAAGATCAAGAATACCAATCAAAAAGTGAAGTAAAACAAAATGATATATATCATGTATATTTAAGCGCTCGATGTGCCCCGTAAGTGCTTAAGTGTTCTACAATACAAGCTTATACGTAGTGGATATACCACAAACAGCTCTTACTAATCATAATGAGCAATATATCAAATAAGACAAAAAGTAGATAAATGGAAAAAGCAAATCCTGTCGTTTCAAATTAATTTTTGTACTTCTCTATCAATATTTTTGTTTTTTTCTTAACAATGAGGCGTGCATATAATCATACGTATCACGTGAAGAGCAGCGATAAAACTACTTTATCCAGGTGGGTGCATTCATATGTATGCTGAAATATTTCCTCATGGCGTAGTATTGACTATACAGTTGCATGCATATTTTTTGGAGACCAAAATTTCGCCCCAGAAAACAGTTTGTTTTCCGTGGGGTACACCACAAATATCTTAAGTTGAGGTTGAATTAATGTAATGCCATGTGTGTTGTTTTATAATATAGTATCTAAGAGTATTATTTTTACAACCGTAACCAAATAATTTGATTTTATTATAGATTTAATACTATTCTAATAGAATGTTATAATTAGCTACACATATTTTTATACTATACCATCACTAAAATCAAGTTGCAACATAATTAGCAGACCGCACTTGGGGAGTTTGTATTTCAGCATTACTTTTTTTTTATTTGCGGTTTAAAATGTATATTCAATATAATTGTTTATTATAATCGTTTATTATAAATGATGCAATTGAAGTTTATCAACTAATTATATAAAATTGATGAAAGGATACTTGATAGGTATTGTAGTTTTCTTTCTATTAGAAGGTAAATACCTATTTATACACCAACGAAATAGCTAAGTGTATGTGTACTGGTACTAACCTTATGGCCACTAATATTCACTAATCCGAACCTTCTTCGCCACTATCTAGATTTCGTGGCTTGTTGTTAAAGTTCCAACTAGGACTATCAAATTCATCTTTAATATCTGTAGGCTCAATATTGTTATGGAAAGGAGCTGAAGAAGGTAATGGGTCAAAATTTAAAGTTGATGTTACCAGCTCTGGATCTAGGTCTCGATTTGATTCTTGTTGGTCATGATCCATATCACCAATCTCTAGTTCTTCTTCTAATTCTTCAATACCAAGTTTATCTTTATAAGGGGAAATACATTTTTCAATTTCCATTTCCATAAATTCCTTTGGACATTTTCCTCCCCACTTTTCACACTCATTAATGGAGGATCGAATTTGCTTAACCAGTGTTTTTATTTTGTGGGTATTAGGATCCAACGTATAACCATTTTCATCCCGTTTTTCATCACTTTGTAGGCTAGGTCGAACTATTGAATGTAGTTTATAAAGCGTAGCAACCGCGAATAACGCATAACATACAGGATTTTCACGATGTACTGGGATGAGACTAGCCGCATTCAATTTCTCAAGGGCATTATCTATATTTCCACTCCTTAATTTAGATATGATCAAGTAAGGGAAAAAGTTGAAAGAAGTTAGAATCTCTCTGCTAAAATTGGATGGAGGTAATCTCAAACCTGAATATTCCGAGTTCAACCATTCAAGATAGTCTTCATCTTTATGGGAGGAAAAAACATCATAAGATTGTGTACGAAGCTCATACTCAGACAAGGAGTTATCTGGTGTATTTGAAAGATTCTTATTTTTCAACTCCAAGAGGAATTGTTGTTCCCGTTGCCGTGTTAATATTTCTAGGCCAATCCAGCATAAGGAACGAATATGGGTGGGTTTACATCTTATCAACAAAGAAAAGGCATTATAAGCCGTGTCGTAATCATGACGGAGCATGCTCATGTGTAAAATGGTGGTCATTATTGTTAGATGATTACCCAAAATTCCATTACTAGTCATATCCCCAAAACACTCCATTCCTGTCGAAGAAATCAAGTAACGTGCGTCATTTGAAGATTTCGGGTTTAAATCCTGTTTGGAAGTATCGTTATAATTTTCAATTCGCTTTCGTTTAAATTTTGATTGAGTTATATCCTCTTGAACAGGAGAAGAGATGATTCCTGGATTCCATCGGTTCTGCATTAGCTCCTCGTATCCTATGTTGTTCCCATTCTTTTTTCCTGCTCTTCGCAGTTGAAGCTTAGAGATTTTGGCATTTTCCCTCTTGGAGGATTTTGCATCGATATAAGCAGACTTAAACATAGAAGTGTTGGATGCCAAATTTTTTGCAGTTAGAAGGATGTGAGTCACGTGCCGAAACCAGGATCTTAAAATACAATTAAGATTTCGACCCAACTGCGTTAGTTGATTAACTAGTGGGGTAGCTAGCAATATAATTAGTTAGTAATGGGCCAACTAAAAGTATCTTCTCCCCTCAATTGGTTCTAATTGGAAAACGGTACTCCTCAAGATTCAACATGTTTGTACAATTGGACTGTTATCTGTTGATGTTAAACGAATATGGAAATAAAAATATGGCTGCATATTAAAAATGTATTGCTAAACATTTATAAGAGTGTAAAACGAACTAAATTTAAAGCATTCTCACCAGTCAAAACCACCCATGTAAAGTATAATTATAAAAAGAGTATAAGTAAAGCCCATTCCTCGGATTTTATCGTGTTTACATCTACCCAACTCCAGATTTCCAATGAGAATACTGTCGCTTATTTCACTCCTTGGCGGGTGCTCCCTCATTGACGCTTGGTCTCCTACTAATGGTTACGCTCCGGGTGAGGTCCCATGCCCTGACACCGATATAGTCCGCCGAGCTGACGGTCTACATGTTAACGAAACGGCTTATATCAAGCAACGCCAGGAAAAAACTTCTGCCGCGTTGCTGGAGTTTTATTCAAGATTGAATATGACTGATTTTGATTACAAGTCTTTTTTATCAAATTCAACCCTTGGAATCGGTCTTGCGTTCTCTGGAGGGGGCCATAGAGCAATGTTGACTGGTGCTGGTCAATTGGCCGCTCTTGATAATAGAACTACTAATGCCGTTGATAATGCTTTGGGTGGTTTGTTACAGGCTTCTAATTATATCGTTGGATTATCCGGCGGTTCTTGGTTAGTTGGAACTGTCGTTTTAAATAATTGGACTTCTGTGGAAGAAATTTTAGAACCTAATTCTGGTATTTGGGATCTGGCTCCAGGCCTATTTACTCCAGGCGGCAATGACACCGGTACCACCTTCAGCTTCTATATGGATATTAATCAAGATTATATCGATAAAGAACAGGCCGGCTTTAATTCAAGTCTGGGTGATGCTTGGGGAAGAGCACTAAGTAAACAATTGTTGGATATGACATTTCAACAGTCAGCTGCATATGATTGGTCTGATATCAGAAATACTGCTCCGTACCTTGACCATGAGATTCCATTCCCGATTGTCTTGGCTATGGGAAGAACAAACCCCTCAAATAGTTTCTTAGGATATAATGATACTATTTTTGAATTTAATCCGTTGGAAATGGGTAGTTGGGACTCCAATCTTCGTGCTTTTGCTGATCTTAAGTATGTTGGAACAAGACTAAATAATGGTACCAACAATGGAACATGCATTGCTGGTTATGACAATGCTGCTTTTGTAATGGGCACATCATCTTCATTGTTCAGTTATGTCGCTCCTATTTTGCAATCTAATCCATCAATTTCTACTCTCTCCAGTATTGTTCCCTTCTTAAAAAAACTGAATCAAACAAACTTTGATTCTTCTATTTATGCACCAAATCCTTTTAAAAACTTTGGAACGAACTTTTGGGACGAATCTGATTTACTTACTTTGGTTGATGGTGGTTATGATGGTGAGGCAATCCCCTTTGAACCTTTATTACAACATGAAAGAAAGATTGATACAATCATTGCATTTGACAGTTCTAGCGATACTGATAATGGTTGGCCAGATGGTGCTTCAGTTGTCGCTTCATACGAAAGACAGTTCGGCCCTAACGGTAATAACACTGGATTCCCATATGTCCCTAGCGCAGCCGACTTCATCACTCAAAATCTCACTAACAAACCAACCTTTTTCGGTTGCAATGGTAGCAACTTGACCTCTTTAGATCATACAAGGACCCCTCCACTAATTATATATATTGCCAACCAAGAAATGTCGTATCTCTCTAATACCAGTACATTTCAATTTAACTACACTGAGGTAGAAAAGCTGAATATGATCAAGAATGGGTATGAAACAGCCAGTAGAATGAATCTAACTTTAGATAGTAACTGGCCTTTTTGTGTTGGTTGTGCACTCATCAAGAGAGAACAAGAGAGGAGAGGAATAAATCCATCTAAGGAATGTAGCAAGTGTTTTTCAGAGTACTGTTGGGGTTGGGATACAGAGTCGAAGACCATCACGGGTTCTACCGCCTCAGGTTCTGGTTCTATTTCTAGTGCTTCATCTACCCCCACCTCAAAATCGAATAGCTCAAGCACTCACAAATCAAGCGCTGGCGACAATTTGAAACCTGCGTTTAGCTTGATTGTGGTTATATGTGCCACATCCTTATTAATGCTTGCGTTATAGAAAAGTGTATAATATATAAGTTTATGCGCATGCTATAATGAAAAATACTAATTTAATGCCAAATTAGTTCTATAACTTATATAAGGATGATTATTCGACCGTATCAGGGTCAGTATGAAGTCAGGTAAAACATAGTAACAATATTAAACAAAACCATATAAGAAATAAGTATATAGCAAAATTATCGGACGGTAGCAACTATTTCAGAAGCCTTTGTTAAACTTTCAACCATTCGCTTACAATTCTCACGTCTTTCAACAACACTAGAACTTTCTTTGAGTAATTCTTCAGCTTCTCCGCTAGCTTTATACATTTTTTCAAGCAATTGCATTTGCATGTTATCTTTGGCATATTTTACCAATTTTAAAACAATTGCTTTAGGAATACTGTCAGCAATTTCCCTCTTCATAATTTCAAAATATGAATTAACAAGAATTTTAATTACTTCAATATCCATAGTCTCTTTGTCTGTCATGACAGCTGAAGCTTTAAGATTCTGAGGTGGTGCTTCCATCAAACTGGAACGCTTTTTATTTTTAGAAAAGAATCCACCAAAAAATCCACTACCACCAGTCGAGTTCTTACCATCTAGATCTGGTGTAGAAGAGCGACTATTACTTGTAGAATGTCTTGGGGTCCTAGGGGATCCCTTCGCAACAGCCCCTGTTGGGGTTGATGCCGGTATACCATTAAGACGCTCATCTGCTAATGCTAGAGCCCGATGGCCGGTAATCAAATCTGGATGTAATGAGTTAACATAGTTCACTTGTGATTTTATAATATCCTTCACAAATTCTTTGGTTTGAGGAATTCCCTGTCTAACAATTTCCAATACATTTGAAGAAAGGCGATCTTGTAATGCTGGATACCTTTTTATTTTAGATGATTGTAATGCTTGATTAACAACAAGAATAAGTTCGTCATATACTAGTGAAACGCACTTTAGACTTGGTGCTTCAAATCTTTGAAGTTGTTGTTTGACAATTTTCTCGAAGGCTTGTGTTCCAATAAATAACGAAGGAGATGATCCTGAACTGTTATAATAAATGACTCGAATTTCAGAATCATTCAACTGGTCAAAGGGATCAATACTGTATATAGCATTATGGTAAATTTCTTGCATAACAAAAGCAATACGAGCACCTCCTTGAAGTTCTACAGTTGAAATATCCCTGCCTTTACCCTCCAAGATAGAATTAAACCGGCGAGAAAATTCACTTATTGAATTTAAAATGATAGCAGACTCTGAACCACTAATCGGTTCTCCTAATTGACTCAATTCTTTTCTGTATTGAGCAAGACTTATATTAACTTTGTTCTTGATATCAGGGAGTGTAGACTTGATATGATGTCTCAATATCATATTTAACTTCCTTGCCAAAAAGGGAGTACCACAGTACTGTGCATTTGCTCGATATGATGGATGATTTTCAAAAAAGTCCTTTTCGGCTTTTAGTGCATACTTAATACTTTTGTTTGTAGAAATATCTTGTTGACTACGGTTGATAACAGGGACATAGCCATATTTTAAAGGGATAACCCTTCCAGCAAGGATATCTATAACATCCGTTCCTTTATCCATTAAATCGATTTTTGTCAAAACGCCAATTGTTCTTGATCCTTCAGGGTCAACTTCTCTTGCTAATTTTAAGCCATCTGAATTTGCTAGATCGGTATTTGAAGCAGTTACTGATAAAATAATTGCATTTGGTTTTGAAATATATGTTAATAACATTTTTTTGATTTGTCTCTCTATATCTTTTGGTTGGTCTCCTACAGGAACTTTTGTTAGACCAGGGAGATCCACTAACGTCAAAGTCAGCACATTGGGGGAATGTATTCGAAGATTAATGGGGATCGAGGAAATTCCAGCATTGGTTCCAACTTTAGTCTCAGTTTCTCTGGTGATTTCATTCCTTATCTCGTTGAAATCATAAAACTTCTTTCCTGGCAGGTGAAGAAACTCGCCCCATTCCTCACCTTTAATATCATTCTGCTCGGTTTTATTGTTTAAATCTACTAATGAATTTTCGGATGAAGCTGCTGGGAGTGTTTTTCGCGTAGTTATAAGTTGTAAAATCTAAAAGCAAATACAAAGATTAGACACCTTTAGGTAAGGGGGTATATGATATATAAACAAGTCAAATGGATGATGCATACCAAAGGACGACGTGTGACAATACCACTTCCTCTCGGTAAGAAGTCTCTTCCGACAATGTTTTCTAGGACTGAACTTTTGCCACTAGATTGAGACCCTACAACCGTGATTTGGGGGAGATCTATATTCGATCCAGCTCCAAGTGAGCCAAGAGCGTCCTATAAACCAACGAGATCCTATCGTTAGCAAAAAAAAGTTCCCTAATTCTCATGAGAATATAATTGACGTTTGAACATACCTGTAGCTTGTTGACTGTATTGATTAGCTGTTTATCCATGCTGGTGTAGAAGCCTTAATTACAATCCACGAAAGACACTCTGGAAGGTATATACGGCAGGGTAACTGACACACTAATTGTGTGCTTTTGAAATTTTTAGATCCTTTAAAACAAGATTTAAATGTCATTTGAAGTGAAAGCAACAAAAAAGGAACTTTTTGACACAATTAGCTCGTTTGATGAGGCTCTTAAATATTGGTCGGTTTTATTATCAGACACCGCAAAGTTTGATGAACAAGTCAAGATCGATTCATCATCAACTACAGACTTAAAAGATCCTCTGAATGAAATTGCAAAGGTAGCCTCATTGATCCGAGCACATACAACAAAAGTCGGTTTAGTATTCAAGCCTCCTGTGCATCCCAATGCTGCTAATTCTACCCTAAACGATGTGAGCAAAACATTATTATTATTAGTCAGCTTATTCAATCAAATCGATGAAGATAAATTCAGCTCGGCGTTAAAAACCGAATTGAAACAATACATTATTGAATTACTCTCTACATATTCAAATCTATTAAAAGAAGCTAAAACTCTGGACTATGTTGATGACAATACCCTTAAAGCAGAGACAACAAGTAAAAAAAGCACAAAAATTCAACCAGAGGAATTAGATCAAGTTGATATCAGATTAGTGTCAGTTGCTAAGATATGGAGGTGTTGTGATAAGATTGAAAGCATTGAAAAGTTGGGGATTTCTGGAATAGCCAAAAAAAGTGTTTTAAATTATAATGAACTCATTGATGATGCTCTTTCAGAATTATCTGAATGGGTCGAAGATCCAACATGTTCAGACGACCCCTTCGAACTTGCATTTACAGATGATTTAGAAGATGAAGCAGATGAAGATAAGAAAATAGCTAATGAAGATAACGTGAAAATTCTTCTACCGCATGCCACAAATTGGACGAAAAAATTGAAATTATTGAAAATCTTGTTTAGTAGCATTAATAAGAGAAGGATACAACAATGTTCGGGAACACAAATCAATTTTATTTTATCACAAATGGACAGTTTATCGGCTTCGGTAGATGATTTTGTAGCGACAATTTTAACACATTCGATAGCAGAACTTGAAGATGCTGAAAAATCTGTTTTCAAAATAGCAGATAATTTGGTGGTGTATGTTACAGTGGATATGACAACCAAACAAGAAGATGGTTACACAAAGTGGTATAATACTTGGAAAGAAAAGTTTCCTGAATAACAATATCTAACAGTAATAATAAAATATAGCTATTATGTAATTTATACTTTTATTCCCAGTTGTTGAATATATTCTGTGAATTCGAAACCGAATATACTGTATATTAAAAGTACAGAAGATATAAGTTAGAGTTGAAAATTGTACAAGGCATTTAATTGTAAGTGCTATCAAGATCTGATTTAAACCATTTCCAGTCAAGGCTAATGGGAATTATGGGCTCTGACTGATAATATTTATTCCGAGAGACCCACAAAATTAATTGTCACATGTATTATCGCATACTATTATTCAGCTGCCTGAAAGCAGGCTCTCCATACATCATTAATAATGGCATAACTGTGATCCGGGTTTGTACGTATAATTATGAAGACATAGCTGTGAACGGTGTTTACTTTATATCGTTGAAACTTCAGATGATTTGTAATATATTTAGTGTTAATTTAAGGTGTGATATTACGCATTCAATGCAGTAAAATATAATGTGTGATGCACAGCATCATCTTTATTAAGTAGGCAGTCCTGAGCCTATTTATATCATATCTTCTCCTGACTCTTTCTCTTCTTATCTTCTCTCTTTGCCATCCTCTCCAACTATTTTACACGACCCTCCTCTTGAAAATACTGGGATAAACAGCTAAGACGATACATATAATAATAATGGCAAGTACAATAGATCGTTATCCTTCTAGTGGTCCTTCCAGCCCGATAACGGTGCATGGTGGCGTTGTTGAGAATCTGCAACAACCTTCACATGACCCGGTCGAAACTATCCCGCTTGATGTTTCATTCAAAGGAAACATATATCACTTTGATGGAATAAGTTCAGATTTAACTGTTGGGGGTCTACAAGATAGAATAGAAAATGAGACTGGAATTCCTCCTGAGTTCCAAAAACTGTTTGCTTCTAAGTTTGGTTTGATTAAAGCTTCTACCCAGATTGATAAGGATGTCGAGCTATTTTCTCTTTTAAAGAACCCAAACCAAAGAAAAATAATGCTTATTGGAAGCACCCCCAAAGAACTAAAAAAGATGCAACAAGCCGAAGCAAACTCCCTTATAGATCAACAGCGACGCTATCAACCCAGAAACAATGGTTACCGAAGCTTTGTTGCTTCCGCTATGAATACACCACGCACGGTCGCCTCCTCACAATACACCTTTGAAAAAGTTGTTCCTCTACCACATTTTGCGGATTCCAGGCTTGCAGGGGTTTTGTTGAACAGACTTAAAAATGACAGGGGTGTGTGTGCTGTTATGGAGAAACATAAATGGAAGGTTCCAGTATTAACGGAATTAGACCCTGCTAGCAATTCCACTCATGAAGTAAAACTTTTGGGACTTAATCGGAATAAGGGTGAAGTCATTCTTTTAAGATTAAGGACAGATGATTATGGAGGATTCAGAGATTATAATTCTATTCGTAATGTATTATGCCACGAATTAGCACATAACGTTTTCTCTGAGCACGATGAACAGTTTTGGGGGTTGTGTAAGCAGTTAGAGCAAGAGGTGATAAAACTCGACCCATATGGAAGTCGAGGCCATGCTTTAGGAGAGGTTTATACCTCTCCGGACAGATCTGTCTACAGCAAAGAAGAAGCAGACCATGTCGATGGAGGTGGTTTAGTTGGTGGCTCTTATATCCTTGGAAATTCGAGCGGTTCGAGTAGTTCTGCATCCAGCTCTTCCTCAACATCTTCAGATAATGTTAGAGATGTTCTTCGAAAAGCAGCCGAAGATCGTAATAAAAGAGATACATCTGATCATGAGTAATTGTTAAGTTTACAAACAATATGCATGATAGTTTGTGGGTTAGTTGATAGTTTTTGTTCATATTTAGAAAGTGACATTCATCAGGTTATAATATAATTACCGATTAATATTGCGATTACAATGTATACGTTCTACAGTTTAATTAATAATAGTTAACGTCGAAGTTCATAAATTATAACGTAGATTGCTGGGTTAATAGCATACACCCTAACACCAGCCAGAGACAAAGTACAACCAGACACGTAGTTAAGGGCGTGCAACGCTACCTTCCTATTTATTTTTCAAAAGCAAAGGTAATAAGACTGGATTATATATAAGTCCTCGAGTATCAGCTATTTGGTGACCATAATTTTTAACTTGGATCTGTTAGCTAGTGCAATTAATCAACATATTAAACAGGCTCATCATGTCTTCAGCAACGAATAACAGTTTATTAAGGAAGTACAAAATCGTCTTTCTAGGAGAACAGGGTGGTATGTGTTTGTGTTGATATACACATTTATGAAAAACACATCTTTTCGAGATACGAACTAACATATAATATATATAACAGTTGGAAAAACCTCTCTCATCACACGATTTATGTATGATACGTTCGATCCTCAATATGCGGTATGCTAAATTTGTTTTATAACTACATGAAATTGAATAAACTTGAATAAAACAAGCTTGTACTAACAAGGACTTAGGCTACTATTGGTATCGATTTTTTATCCAAAGTATGTAGACTTTGATTCTAATGAATGCACAGAGAACAGAAATTTTAACCTAAATGATAGACCATGTATTTGGATGATCGAACAGTTCGTTTACAACTTTGGGATACAGCTGGACAAGAACGTTTTAGAAGTCTCATACCCTCATATATTCGCGATTCCCACGTAGCGGTTGTGGTCTATGACATTACAAGTAAAGAATCGTTTGACAATTGTAACAAATGGATCGAAGATGTTAAGGCAGAAAGAGGAGACCATGTGATTGTGGTGCTGGTTGGCAACAAAACAGATTTAAGCGGTCAAAGACAAGTCACAACCGAGGATGGTGAAAGCAAAGCGAAGGAACTAAATGCCATTTTCATTGAGACGAGTACTAAAGTTGGCTATAACGTCAAACCGTTGTTTAAGAGAATCGCCCAGGCATTACCTGATTTTGAGAATGCTGGCACCGATGGCCAACAGCAGCCAGAAAGTAAGTACTTTTTCTTATCTATTTTTTATCTATGTTACTAACATTTTCATAACAGTGATTGACGTTACCATTGACCCCTCTAAAAACGAGTCGTCTTGCCAATGTTAGTTAGTGGATCCTTTACGTGAATAGTACATATATTTAATTATTAGAAACTCATCATATTGTAGTCTGTAACTCCAGGACTCGGTGATTTTTGACTCGGTGCATCATTATCTTCAAATTCCATATAAAGTTACCCGATCCCACCATCCTTTAGAAGTTTCATCCATCGATATCACAATCACTTGCTGTTAGATTTATATACCAATTACTGACATGACATTCAAAAAAGTATCACAAACGAGCTTAAGGCTCCCGATAATCACCAAACGGTATTCCTCGTCATCAACCCTTGTGAAAACTCCCTTATTTGATCTTCATGTTGAAAATAACGCTACAATGGTCCCTTACGCAGGGTATTCAATGCCAGTTCTATATAAAGGACAATCTCACATTGATTCACACAAGTGGACGAGAACAAAAGCTGGATTATTTGACGTTTCTCATATGCTACAGCATAGATTCGCTGGTCCTGATGCTACTGCATTATTAGAGAAAATCACACCTAGTGCCTTGGCTAATGATGGACTAAAAGATTTCCATTCTACCTTATCAGTGCTTCTTAATGAAGAAGGTGGTGTTATTGATGATACAATTATAAGTAAACATGGTGACAATGAATTTTATGTTGTAACCAATGCAGGCTGTCGTGAAAAGGACTTAGCTTTCATAAAGAAGGAAATTAATGCCAATTTCCCATCGGTCAAACATGAAATCATCACTGGTGGTTTATTGGCTTTACAAGGTCCAGAAGTTGCTGCCACTTTACAAAAATTCACCAAATATGACCTATCTCAAATCAAATTTGGTCAAAGTGCTTTCATTGACCTACCGGTGGGTAATGGTGCTCAATTCCATGCAGCTAGGGGTGGATATACAGGAGAAGATGGGTTTGAAATCTCTATACCCGATGATGTTGCATCCCTTGATTTTGCTAGATTATTATTGTCTGAAAATCCTGATGTAGTGAAACCTATAGGTCTTGCTGCTAGAGACTCCTTACGTTTAGAGGCGGGAATGTGTTTATATGGTCATGAATTATCAGAAGAAATTACTCCAATTGAGGCCACGTTAACCTGGGTTGTTAACAAGGCAAGAAGAGAAAAAGGTGATTTTAATGGTGCCTCTAAGATATTAGCACAGATTAAGGATAAAACATTGGTAAAGAGAAAACGTGTTGGCTTTACGGTCACTGGCCCTGCTGCACGAGATGGATGTAAAATATTCACCGCTGATAAAGCGAAAGAAATCGGTTATGTCACAAGTGGGTTACCATCTCCTTCTGTTGGTGCTAACATAGGTATGGCATATGTCGATAGAGAGTTTACTAAGAGTGGTACCAAAATTTCTGTCCTAGTTAGAGGAAAATATAGAGAAGGTGAATTGAAGAAGATGCCTTTCATTACCCCAAACTATTATCGATGAGTTCTCTGATAAAACGTTTTATATTAGATAATAATGTAATTAACAATATAAGTATCCTATATTTTCAATTGGTGAAATGGGTCGGTATTCTAAGTTTTCAAAAGTGTTATCTATTGAAATTAGTGTTATCTAGATCCAATGATACTGGGCGTTTTCTAATTGAAAATAACCCAATCTAGGATTTTAACAGCTAGATTAATACTTACTTAATTACTTACAAAAATATTGAAGTGTAATACAGTTGATGATGTTAGGATCGTCCACCTACTTTCGTCCAAGGTGGTTTGTAATTTTTCGGTTTTACCATACAAAAAGTGGTCAAATTTGTCCGTCCAAATTTTCCCAGATGGACAGAATTAAGTGAAATTACTTTACATCTGTATTTAAACTGATAAATATCCCCTAGTTCTTAAACTATTATTAATTGATAACACAATGAGTTTGAAAGAAGAGTTTGTAAAAATAGCAAATTTGCCAGATAAAATACCATCAGCACACACTCACGAAGAGCAAAATGTAAAGAAGCGTAGAACTATTAACATCGCCACTATGTGTTTCTAATCGACCTTCTCAGCCAAATGTTTTGTTCAGTTCGAGCTCCCTCGAGCTCAAGCATTTTTGCGCGACCTAATGGCAGTTTTAAAACGATCACATGATATGATTATGTGAGAATATTAAATTTATGTAACCATATTATATATATATATATTATGTAATCTTGGACGAAGTCGAACTCGTTTTTTCTTGTCATCAACTGTATACACAGATTGCGATTGGTTCAAGCCTAGTTATGATATAATTAATTTAGAATTTGTAGGGGCATTTATAATTACCATATATTTATGGCAATATTAAATGCGTATTCATTTCTATTGGCAATTTGGCATTGGCCTTTGAAATTCCATGGATCTGGATATACACATAACTAATAACTATATGGTGAACATTAAATTCAAAAAATCAGATATAATATTCGCTAATTCCAATCTACAATCGATGATACTACAAACACATAGAGATATAATTACTAATGACATCAAATTAAATTTATATTTAATGTAATTTAGAATGTAAAATTTGTTGTATCTTTTTCTTTTATTTAATATATACTTGTAACGTTAATATATATAGCAATTACCCAGCTTAATCCAATGAAGATGCACCAGTAATGATATCAACCAACTCGTTGGTAATGACGGCTTGACGGGTTCTATTGTAAAGAATAGAGTATTTGCTAATCATATCACCAGCGTTCTTGGAAGCATTGTCCATAGAGTTTCTTCTAGCAGAAATTTCAGAAGCATGGCCTTCAGCTAAAGCAGCGTACAAGGAGTTAACCAAATTGAATTCAGCTAATGGCTTAGATAGAGTGTCGTCAACTTCGACGTCGTAAACACCGACGGCAGTGGAGGCTTCAAAATCCTTAGCAGTGAAAACTGGTTTGGAAACAGAATCAAAAGAAACACCGGAAGTGAATTTGTTGTAGAAGATTTCAATAGTTTCGTATTCTTTACCAAGTGCGATGATTTGATCAATAACTAAAGCAGCTTCGGTGAAAGTTGGGACTTCCTTACCAATACCACTAAAGGAAAGAACAAGATTATTTGGATGAGTTCTGGATAATTGAGCTTTGGTCTTCTCACCAATGGCAACTACATCAGCAGTTGGAAATTCAGCCAATCTTGCTCTTGTGGCACGAGCAATAGAGGAATGGATGGAACCACAGAGACCTTTATCGGAAGTAGCAGAAATGATTAATTTCTTACCTTCAGCAGTTGGTTCAGGTGCCTTGGTTTCTGCAGTCTTGAAAACTTCAGCTTCAGGAGCGTTGTAAACACGAGAAACAGTCATGGCACGTTGAGCCTTGTTCAATTTGGTGGAGGCAACAATCTTCATGGTAGCTGTGATCTTCTCAATGTTCTTAATTGACTTAAGTCTAGTCTCGATTTCACGTAGAGTAGCATAGTTTCTACTAGATAAAAATATGTCAGTAACAGTCTTATATTGTTTCATTATGTGATTCCTCTAATTCTTCGTCAATTTCATATTGTTTGATGGAATAAATTTGATGGTTCTACGTCGATATTTGTGATGAGATCTTCACCAATCCCCTTTCAACGTTTCCATGCAGCTCCACCAATCAAGCTTGTCCGGAATCTAAAATATCAACCTCAACACAAAACAACACAATTGACATCCAACAAGAACAAGAAAGTAATTTAAGCAGTATTACCACCGGAATTATGATTTGATTACAGCAAGATTTATGATGTATTAATTTTTGTGGAAACTTTAGGTAATCTGCGACAATGTCGATTCCCGGGAATCCAACTCTCTGACACCAACTCATTCCTTCAAACAGAATCATTGATTTGAAATATAAGAAATATTAAAAAGACTTACCTTGCTTGTGCTCTAGCAGCTGAAGCGGCAGTTAATCCCAAACGAGAAGTGAACATTGTTGACGATGAAGAATAGGATTTCGGAGGTTTCGAGTTGTATTGGCTGGTTAGACTTTTGAAAATTAGCCGGACAAGTTGGGGTATCACATATACGCTTAGAATTCTCATCTCTACGTATATATCAGAATAGAGAGAACCATAGCAGTAGATATAAAATCTCTAATTTTATTCAAATTCACTAAAACTGTTACAAAGAGATTTGCATTTGAATAACTGAGTAATTTTCTTATTTGTTAGACAAATCATTTAGGGTTCTGTTGAGGGGCCATCTTACTCTTCGAATCTGGGCCTTTCTGATTTGATGTTAATTACATTGTATAACAGTTCATCTATTTCAAAATCATGAATATTTATTATTTATAGAATAGTGCTTTAATTGTAGCAAAAATAACACAGAAACGAATTGATTTATCTACTAATTCTTTTGTCACTTGCAAAACATTTTTCTGGATCCATAGATCTCCATATTTATAGGAGACAATTAGTTGATCTTGAAACAAAACTAAGTTGAGAGTTCTGAACAGGAAAAGTAAGTTAGTTACCCAAAATATGCCTGAATTTAGATGTATTATATTAGCAATATGTTTATGAACCAACTATATACAACAATATTTATCATTCGTTCAATTGTTAACTGTGCTTCACCTAATTTGCTATCTCTGGTTTGGCTAGATATTTGATACCTTGATGACGGCGTTTGCTCCTTTGGGTAGTTATTGGTGGCGGAAGATTCTCTATACTTTCTGATGTGCTATAAAACTCCGTTTTCATCCATTCAACTGTCTCCCTGAAAACCTGTTCCCCATCTTTTCTAAATTTAAGTAACTGTCGGACATTATTTTGTGTAAGTGGATCTAATGGTAGACTTTGTCGTTCTAATCTGGCTACTATTCTAGCTGTTAGGAAAAATTTAGCTTCTCGCTTTCCATCCACCAATTCAAGAATAGCTTGTTCTGCTTGATCATCTATTCTAGGTTCCATACGAATGACTCGTGTATATCCTCCTTCCCTATTTGCATATCTCTCAGATAATTCTCCAAATATTTTAGGTAGAGTAACTCCCTGATTCTATAATTTTTTTTGTTAGATATTAGTACTTGATTAATTTCTTAATGACGGATACTTACAAAAATTTGGCCTTGAACAAGAGATCTAGCTTTCTCCGGGTCTTTATTCTTAGACATGGTAATCATTCTTTCTACATGACTCTGAGCTTCCTTAGCTTTAGCCCATGTTGTAACAATAGACTCTTTCTCAATCAAGGAAGTAGCTAAATTTCTCATTAAAGCACTTCTATGAGAAGCAGTTCTGTTGAAAAAAGTTGTCAGTAATTGATTCAGTAAAATAGCACGTCAGACCAGATAATTGACAACATAAAATACATACCTGCTTAAATGTCTATGAACCATGATCAATTAATTCTGATGAATAGAATATCTCCAAATCTCTAGCGGAAATTTTGGAGTTGCAAAACGGACGGTAATAAACACCCCGTTCTGAAATATACACAGTTTCGGTTAATTATTGAGCTATGATTGACTGGTTGACCACCAGAACTGTTATTCAATTAAACTACCATAATGGGAAGAATCCACGGTTTTTTGGCAGGTATGATATTTAAAATTACTTAATGTAAATGAAGGCATTCATATCTAATGCTCATCTTTCGTTTTCAGGCGCTTTGGTCACTTCTTCATTGGCCTATTTTACAGCCCAGGACTTTCACAAAAACTCCAAATTCGTTTCACGAAGGTTACAAGAATCAAAGTACACACTTGACAATATTCATAATGCCAGAATATACCCTCCTTTAAAGATTGAATATGAATCACGTATATCTATAACCGAGACCGCAAAAGATCTTTGGGATGCCGAGATTATCAAAGGTGTAAACTGGTTTTATAATATCGATTGGATTAGCTTTGGTACAAAAGCTCAAAATGTTGTGAGTAGTGCAGTTAATTTGGTGAAAGGGAATGGGAACTAATGGGGCATACGAAATATAATCATTATCCAATATACTTCTATTGATCTAGGTTTATAAAGCAGTAAATACATTTTATATTATATTTCCCTAATTTATAAATTGGCAATTGGGAATGTTTGGTAAAAATTAATATTTATTCTATTTCTTGATTAATCTAGTCTACAAACCCAATATAATAATGAAGGTAAAAGCTCTAACAAACCCAAAGGCAGCAGCCCACGAATAATGTGATATCCGTAGAAGTAAAGATGTATGTGTGATCTCACACTTTTTCTGAAATGAATCAACTATTTGATGATAATTAACTTATTTTTATTAATTTTCATCTTTCGGACGTACTATAGCTATAGAATCTCTGAAATTAAATTGAATGGTTATAATATATTTATTATGAATATATTGATGTTAATGAATATCATTAATCCACTTTTGAACAGAACAAGCATTCTCCACAATGATATTCCACATTAAAACATTTTTACAAGATGGACACACTCCTTTAATTGGAATAATATGCTTCAGAGGTTCAAGATGAATTGAAGATGTGCTAGTAGCGTCAATGGGAGTAATGTATTTTTCTTGAGTAGACCGGCCTGATGCTTTCTTCTTTTTTGAAGATTTTTGTTTAGATAACTCTTGATTAGGTTCGTTCATTTTGGGTTCGGCTGCAACTTCATCTAGAAATCGTTTTCCTAAATTTGTTAATCTGCAAATGAAAGCACAATTATCATGGTAGCATACTGCAATCGGTTCAGTAGAGGTAAGTATTCTTTTACGATACTTTTGAGAGGAGGGGAAATACGGTGATTTCTCATGATCTTTATCATCATTGCTATTATCTGTATCAGACAAAGGCTCATTTTGTATTGCATTATCGTATGATTTCTCTGTCGGTGGATTCAGATTTATATTTGTATGAGTAAGCGAACACTTAACAGGAATTATGTTTTCGGTTGAAGGTTTTAGTAGTTTCTTTTTTCCTTTTTTTTTTGACTCATTCAGGTTCGGTTGACTATCTTGTACTTGCTCATTATCATGATTTGAAGTTGACTTTGTAATATCTTGACTTTCTACCCCATTTACGCTTAAGGTTTCGATGCTCTCACTATCTTTATTTGAAGTTATCAAGGAAATTGTTTTGTCAAAGTATTTTTTCTTGAAGTCAAGTTTAGAGTTGAAACCAGATATCGGATCCAAATCAACAGTTATATGTGGAGGTATAACAATTTTGAACTTGTTTGCGCACCAACGTTGATAAGTTTTAGAATTTTCTAAGTTTATAGTAGATTCCTCATGATAATTGTCAGCTTCTTGTGAGTTGTGTAATTGATTTTTGAGATTAGGAATCTTAACTGCTAATGGGTATCTTTGAAAAAGAGAGCTGTTCAATAAAAGTCTTAAATTTCCCAGGTGCTTGTCAAGTGACAGTCTTGATTTTCCAGAGCATATTCTCTGTGGTTGAGGAATCAGCCGGGTTTGGTATGGATGCTGCCAGGCATGTCTTGAAGGGTTAGTTTCATATGGCTGAATATTTATAATATCATAATATAATATTAATACCTACTCAAACTATTGTAGATTTAACGAGCTTTAAGGTTAGCTGCAGAGACGACACAAAAATCAAGTAGAGACATACTTGTAAAGCGGAAATGTTACTCGGAAAGCCATAAACCAGACAGATCATATTCCACGGCTGGTAACCCTTTCTTTTGGTTTTCCACGCGCCGCCCTTTATTTCGCCATTATGTTGTCGTAATCTCTAGATGATTTCTTTTGAGTTAGCTATGAAAAGTCTCTGTTGAACGGAAGATACACACTCTGACCGGGTTCGGAGAAGAGCCAATGTAGAAGGCCCCGGGCTTCCGTGTGGACTGTAGCAAATAGCAGCAGTAGAAGGAGGGATAGTCGTGAATTGGTACCAGGTCCTCCATCTATAGTGTGGTTGACGATTGTGGTGGGCGAAAGAAGTGGCACGTGCTGCAGGGCTCCAGCACAGGTATAATTATAAGCATTTAAATTTAAGATAAAAACTAACTGCTGTTTTGGAACTCCCAGGGCAATATGAAGTTTTCTCACTCACTCCAGTTCAACGCGGTCCCAGAGTGGTCCGTCAAGTACTTGGCCTATTCGAACCTCAAGAAGCTCATTTATAATCTTCAGAGAGAGCAGTTACAAAGGTCTGCTGCATCACGTCATACCGATGAGGAACGAAGTTTGATTTCATCTACTGATAGCGGAGATCCTCAGGCTGTCTTCTTAAAAGCCTTGGACGCAGAAAGGATTAAAATCGATGAGTTTTATCAGAGTAGAGAAGATGAAATATTTAAGGATTTGGATATCCTGTTGGATGATGTTGTTGAATTCGAGCACAATTCATCCCGGGTCCATGAAAGAAGAAGGTCTTCTTTGTTAGCTCCACGAAAAAGTAGTTCAAAGACCTCGGGACTATTTGTTCTTCCGCCTGCGGATCCCGAAAATATTGATCCCCTTACTCCCAACACCGAAGGTCACCACACTGAAGATACTTTGGGCAGACTAAGTCGTCCGGACCTGCGCGAAGTTGCAAGTGGAGACCAACTAAGAAATCGCTCAGCATCACCATGGGACGAAGATGATGAAGATGAAGACTCCATCATTTTCAAAGAACCGTTTAATGCTTTATCCGATCTTCGCATCACTCTGAAAAAGAGATCAATAAACTGTTTTGTTAGCCTATCGGAATTAAAAAGTTTTATACAATTAAATAGTACTGGGTTTTCAAAAATCACTAAAAAATTTGATAAAACACTAAATACAAAACTTCGGGAAAAATATTTAACAGCACTTCCTACTTCAACCTATATATTTTCTAGTGATACGAAACGTAACCTAGAAACTAAAGTCGCTCAAATTATTAACGCTTATGGTAAAATTGCAACTAATGGTGACGATGATGCTGCGAAACAAGAATTACGTTTGCATCTTCGTGAACATGTAGTTTGGGATAGAAACACAGTTTGGAGAGATATGATCGGGTTAGAAAGAAAAGCCCACGCCGCTGCTATGAAAGGGGTAGATGGATCTGATGCCATATTACAAGGTGAGGAGTCTGACATTACTCAAGATGTAGCCCCAATCGCTTGGATAAAGATTGGCATATATAGAATACCCATTCCAAGTTGGTTGGTAGGCCCAACGTTAAGATATTTAATTGTTATTTTGCTTCTTGTTGCTATCGTTTGGTTATTCATTTCACCCCTATTACTAGATGATGTTATACAACAGAATTGTTTAGCCATTTTAGTCCTTGCATCATGTTTATGGGCAACAGAAACTATTCCACTATTTGTTACTTCTCTATTGATCCCATTTCTTATTGTTTTGTTAAAGGTTTTGAAAAATGAGGATGGTACTAGGATGGAAGCCCCTGATGCCTCAAAATATATCTTTTCAACAATGTGGAACTCTGTTATTACATTATTATTAGGTGGTTTTACATTAGCTGCTGCTTTATCTAAGTATCAAATCGCGAAGAAAGTTTCAACATGGATTTTATCCAAAGCCGGTACAGATCCAAAAGTTGTACTCATCACGATTTGTTTTGTCGCGGCGGTTGTCAGTATGCTTGTTTCAAATGTGGCTGCACCTGTTTTATGTTATTCGATTGTACAACCTTTATTAAGAACATTACCAAAAGGTTCCCCTTTCGCTAAAGCTCTTGTTCTTGGTATTGCACTAGCTAGTGATGTCGGTGGGATGACATCACCGATCGCATCTCCTCAAAATATTATTGCAATTGAAAATATGAGTCCGTCTCCATCTTGGGGTCAATGGTTTTTCGTTGCAATTCCAGTTTCTATTATATCTATAATTTTGATCTGGTTTATATTGTTATTCTCATTTAAAATAAATAAGAGAAATACTATTCTTGTTTCAATTAGAACTATTGATGAAAAATTTACATTTGTTCAATTTTATGTTTGTACTGTTACACTATTTACTATTATTCTATGGTGTGTTTCTCATCAAATGGAAGGCCTTTTTGGTGAAATGGGTGTCATTGCTTTAATTCCCATCATTTGTTTCTTTGGAACTGGACTTTTGACATCTGAAGATTTTAATAATTTTCTATGGACAATCATTGTATTAGCAATGGGAGGTATTGCTCTTGGTAAAGCTGTTAGTAACTCTGGTTTATTATCTGTTATTGCTCTATTTATTAAGGGTAAAGTTGAACATTTATCATTATTTGGTGTAATGTCTGTGTTTGGTTTACTTATTATAACAACGGCTACTTTTGTTTCACATACCGTGGCAGCTTTAATTATCTTACCGTTGGTTAAAGAGATTGGAGACAACCTACCTTCCGCAGATGGAGTCGTTCATTCTAATCTATTGGTTATGGCTTCTGCTTTACTGTGTAGTGTTGCTATGGGTCTACCAACAAGTGGATTTCCCAATCTTACAGCAATATGTATGGTTGACGAAGTTGGAAGGAAATACCTCACTGTCAAAGACTTTATTACAAGAGGTGTAGTTGGAAGTCTTTTAGCATATGCTGTTGTGATTACAGTTGGTTATGGATTATTATGCTTGATTGGATTTTAAATCGATATTTTATTTCATAGACATTTAATTTTTTTATAATTGGCTGTTAATGTATAATGTTTAACGTTACCTAGCTATATATCTCTATAAAAATTTAAATTAATCCCACGATTCTATTCTCATAGTTCCTTTTTCTTCCAAGTTTGTATAGAATTTAAAGGCATCTTTTAGAATATGAGGTTCATGTAAGCTCTTCTTCTTTTGACAGTAAAACTCGGCTCTATCGAGATATTCTTTCAATATTGGTTGATAAACTGGATGTGCACATTTATCAATTATAACTCTAGCTCTTTCCCTTGGAGATAATCCTCTTAAATCTGCAAGACCTTGTTCGGTAACCAAGATATCCAAGTCATGTTCTGTTTGATCAACATGAGAAGAGAATGGAACAACACTTGAGAGACCATATGGATCGGTTTTAGTCTTTCTGCAAGATGGAGCATGCATGATTGACAGTTTGGCATTTCGAAGGAAATCTGCTGAACCACCAAGACCATGTAACATTTTGGATCCCATAACATTGGTAGAGTTAGCATGACCATAGATATCAAATTCAACTGGTGTATTCATAGCAATGACACCTAATCTTCGAATAATTTCAGGGGAATTTGATACGACTTGTGAACGGAGTAAGACTTTACTACTAAATAGATCCCAATTATCAAAAAACTTTTGGAAACCTGGTTCAGTTAAACGGATTGACGTTGAAGTTGCAAAATCCATCTTTCCATTAACGAAAAAGTCCAAGAAAGAATCTTGGAGAACTTCAGTCCAGACAGTTAAATGCTCGAATTTTGAGTCAGCAAGACTTTCGATAACAGCATTAGCAATATTTCCGATTCCTGATTGTAATGGTAAAAGGTTTTCTGGAAGTCTTCCATGTTTGACTTCATTTTCAAAGAATTCAACCAAATGACCACCGATTGATCTTGATACATCATCAGAAGGGGTATTATCAGGGACGGTATCTTTTTGTGTGCTTTCCACAATAGCGACAACCTTAGATGGATCGATTGGAAGATGTGGGGTACCAATACGTTGGTCAGGTCTTGTAATTAGATATGGTTGTCTGAATGGAGGATTCTGGGGCATATTGATATCATGCAATCCTTCAAAAGATGGAGTTACAGTGTTTAATTCTATAATAATTTTATCGGCAACAGAAAGGAACTCTGGTGTCGCTCCAACTGATGGACCAAGAATAACACCACCATCTTCGGTGATAGCTGTAGCTTCAATTACCACGATATCTAATAAGTCGTTTGATTTATCCTTGGTGTAGAAACCATATGTTAAATCTTGAGCAAACATTGACAAATGTTTGTCAAAGAATTGAGTTGCCCCAGTGTTGATTGCATTAGCAATTGGACGACCAACCTGATGGGGAGCTCTTCTTAATAGCATTCCATTTTCAGCCCATCTTGATTCTTCTGGTCCAGCAGAAGCGCCGACAAATAAATTGAAGGCTAGTTTTCCTTGTAATTTGTTATCTTCGACGTGTTGTGCAATTGCATCAGGAACGAGTTTTGGAGAACCAACGCCGGTGAAGCCAGACCAGCCGATGTATTGACCGTTTTTGAAAAAAGGAACGCATTCTTGGGCTGTTCGGAGTTTGTCTAGATAAGGTGCGTATCTAACACGAGACTTTAGAATAGACGACATCTTTGTACGAATATACAAGAAGTAGCTTGAGGGAGTAAATTTTTTCAAACGGAGGCCAGGAGTTTGGGCCAGAATATATACATATATATATAAATCGTATGAGGACCCGGATCAACATTTAGTTTACTATGGATGGAAAGTTTAATAACCCATGTTTAGACTTTAACCTTTTTGTTGGTTCAGTCAGCACTGTGCTATTGTTATACCTTCCCAACACTTCCGGCGGTTTCAAGGTTGGCTGGGGTTCCTGCAAGCTTCTATCCTTTAGACCCAACCTTTGTAGTATAAAGATATAATCCCTGAGAAACATCGGAAAACCTCTCTTTTCCAAGGCTCAAGAAAGTAAAGGAGGAATAAACCAAAAAAATGGCATCCGTCTGAAAACCGAGAGATTTTAAATTAGCTAATCATTAACAAAGAACGGTAATATCTTCGTGAAAGCCCCGAATCATCCATTCATATAATAATTATTATAATAACCGTTGCGTATGATAACGATATATCTCTTAATTAAATTTATCTCAAGGAAAGACCAAAAACAATAAATTAAAGTAAACGATCGAGTCATTACGCCCCACGGACCATATTCCGATTTCGCAATCATCGCTGACCACTAACGCGACACTAATCTTCATATTCCTTAATCTTTAATTAAAAAAGTGGCGCGTTTAAGTCATCCTCCGATATTTACAGTATAAGGCTTTTAAATTCTTTGCAATGGACAAAGAAACACCTCTATTGCCGTTCGCATATAATGTATCTCGTCCGATGGGCTTTTCTAGCTCACAGAATTCTATGTCGCCTCAATCATCTTTATCGTCATGGTCTTCAATTCCAGTGTCAGGGAATCCTGGTGGACCGGGAACGGATTCATTACCGCAGATTAAAACCTCATCCATGATGCAACGGACAACGAGTTTACAAGTTGGGAACCAGAGGATGATGAATGGAAATGAAGATTGGTATCATGATTCAAATCCAACGACGGAGAGGAGGGAAAATAACCTAATGATGAGATCTCTGAGCTACAATGTGGGGCAATCGGCGGATTTTACAAACAATAATATGATAGGTGATATAAATCTTGAATCTGATGACAAAATGGACATAGATATTCAGGCCAATCATAATGAACCCATTAACAACTTACTGGGTAGAAATTTAAAGCGACTATGGGGTACTCAAGGTACTCAAACGGTCAACTCGGATATGGTAAAGAGGCTATTTCCAGATGCTAATAATAATGAATCAATTTCAGGCTCTTTCCACACTGGCGGATCTAATAAAAGAGTGCACTCGCAATACAAAGATTATGGACCTTTAATACTCGATACACACACTGAAAATATAACTCAGGATAATCTACCTAGACAATCAGATAATAGTTTATGGAAAAATAAAAAGCAAAAACATTGGAAATTACCTACTTCTTTGTCATCATCTCCAGTTTTTGGTCCTTCTCCTAAAGATCATGATCATCTAATCTTCGCAACGCAATTCACGAGTGAAGCAGATGAGCTCGTGTTTTATCCTTTAGCAAGTTCACCGCCTTGTCCAGATGAGATGTTTGATCCAATAAGTACAAATAACGATTTATTTGACCTCACACAACCTGAAATTGTCCACATCAACAAAGAAAAAGTTAATGAAGATCTAGAAAATGACAGGGCTAAACTCGCCACTCAAAATGCTCTAATGGTGATTGCTGAATGTGTTGAAGAGAGTAATACAGATATAAATTTAGAAAGTCTTGGTCTGGTGAAGCTACCACCAGAAATTGGCGACCTATCAAACATGATTGTCATTCCTACTACATTAAAAGACAGCACTCTTAAACCTACAAACATTCAAATATATTTAGCCCATAATAGGCTTTCACAACTTCATCCATCACTATTTGCAATTCAATCGCTTACAGTTTTATCCCTAAGAGGTAATAAGTTAACTTATATTCCAAGTTCTATTTGCAACTTGGTAAACTTAAGAGAATTATCTATTAGTGGAAATCATATTACGACTTTACCATTCGGTATTTTAAAGTTAGAACGCTTAGAGGTTTTGTCAATACGGCCCAATCCGTTGTTAGAGGAAAAACCAGAGAACAAAACAAAAGGAACTATGATAAAGGAAGATGGAATAATAGATGTTCATGATGAAAAGCCAAAATTTCTTTATGCTGATGATCTTGAGTTTATTTCACCAGTTATAGGTTCTACTGTGTCTACTCTAGCTGAGCTTGTTCTCCGTGAAATCGGAAAATACAATCCCACCATTACAGAAGCTAATCGGTGGACAGAGAGGATAGGGAAAATTTATGGAGAACAGATAAATCTAGCTAAAGAAAGGGTAATAAATGAAGAAAAATGCAGTATTTGCAATGAACTATGTGTGAGGCCTATTGCCCAAGTGATTGAGTGGTGGAACCTTGGGGGACAGAAAAGACTTCCTGTTAAAAGGGAGTTTTGTTCTGGAAGATGTGTCCAGGAGTGGTCGAATGAAAATATTTCGTCTTGCAACTGAAAGATATTGTAGAAATACCTTTAAAACGTGTTTAATAATTGTGAAATCATAATAATTAATGAATTTCTCCGCCTAATTATAAACAAATTCATATTTAGTCTTTACTCATCATATGCATCACATGATATAATTATAATATTTATATAACGTATATCTTTCCTCTCTCATCTCTCTGTCTTTGCATTTGCTTTAGTTTCATATTTAATTGAATTCCGTGGCTGTCATAAGTATGTCCACTTCTCCTGAACCTTCAGATCCATTTGCATCGCTTCCCTCTCTTTTAGATGTATTGCGAAATAAGCCAAAAGTCCCAAAAGAACTCATAATTGGCGTCCCATGCCTTAGAATAAAGGAGAAAAATGAGAAACAGTACCCCTTTCGAATCGACCCAGAGCAAGGAGTTCTGACCTGGAAGCCTAAACCAACAGGAAGAATCTCGATTGAAAAAATTAAGGAAATTGTTTATGGCGATGATGCTGAGCAGTATTATAAATCGTTTGGTTTGGAGAAATATAAAGCTGGTTGGATCACTATAGTTTACAACGAGGATGAAACTAAAATATCAAAACAAGTACATTTCGTAACAACTACCATTGCCTTTCATACAATGTTTGTCGATATCTTAGAAAAGTTGAGGATTTATCAGACTGCTTTTATCAAAGGTTTAGCTTTAATTCCTGGCAATGCCTTTGCTTACGTGCACTGGTATAACCTTAACACAACAAATTCTATTGGAAGTGGCAATGATCACAAAGAAGCTCCATTGAAGATAGATGACATTGATAATATCTTAAAGAAGCTTCACATCAATTGTTCGCCTACTCAACTAAAGCAATTGTTTGATAGTGCTGATGCTGATCATAATGGATCCCTGATATTTGATGAGTTTAAATCTTTGGTTCACATGATTAAATCCAGGCCTGGTGTTGATGCCTTATTCTGGAACCTTGTTAGGTCTCATCCAACATCAATTGCATCTGTTACTAATGATGAAACTCCAAAAATAGGTAATGATTCCATCAAAGACCCAAAATTATCATATGAACAATTTAAAGATTTCCTGAAATATACGCAGAAGGAAAATTTCGATGATGATACAATCAAATCTACTTTTAATGAATTTGCTGTACAACCTAAAGATCTACAATCTGATACAAATAAACCAGAAAGTGAATATATTAAGACCTCAGACTCAGACTCAGAGGCATTTTTGGATTTGGATGCATTCAATAACTACCTTCTGTCATCTCGTGCATATCCCTTCAAGGGTATTCCCCAGGATTTGTCACATCCTTTAAATGAATATTATATTGCCTCATCACATAACACATACCTTCTAGGCCGTCAAGTTATTGGCACATCAACCACCGAAACTTATAAAAAGGTCTTGAGTCAAGGATGCCGCTGTGTTGAGCTTGATATCTGGGACGATGATAAAGCAGGTCCAGTTATATCACATGGTCGTTCTTTTACATCTTCAGTATCGTTAAGAGAAGTCATTGAAACCATCAATAAATATGCTTTTGTTTCAAGTGACCTACCAATAATTTTGTCCTTGGAGATTCATTGTACTATCGAGAATCAGAATAAAGCAAGAGAAATCATGGAAGAAATCTTTGGTAATAAACTTATTATAGCTCCGATTCCTGGATGTAAATTGCCAGTATTGCCATCTCCTGATCAATTACGAAACAAAGTGTTAGTAAAAGTGAAAAGTACCAAGAAACCAGCACCATTTGAAGAGAAAGAAGAATCAACAAGTGAAAGCTCAACTTCAAGTTCATCTGAAGATGGAAACGCTATCACTTCTTTCCTATCAAAAAAATTGAAAAAGGAAAAAGGTCCCAATGATAAAAAGCACACACCTAGTAAAATTAGTGAACATCTAGCGGAATTGGGTACTTATATAGTTGGTACTAAATTCGTCAGTTTGAAACATCCAGATTGTTTAGAACCAACGCATTGCTTTTCATTCTCTGAAAAAAGATTCAATGGTATCTTACTAGACAAAGCAAAACTAAAGCTATTAGAGGAGCATAATAAAAAATATATTCTCAGAGTTTATCCATCTGCAACAAGATTACGATCTTCAAATTTCAGTCCATGTGACTATTGGAAATATGGAGCTCAAGTTGTTGCTACTAACTGGCAAAAATGGGATTTAGGACAAGAGCTTAACGAATCGATGTTTGAATCGGCTAAGTGTGGGTTTGTTTTGAAACCTCAAAAATTACAGTCTAGTGTTATTGAAAATAAAGAGCCAGCCACTACTTCTACAGAGGCTACCTCTCATTTGAGTTCGAGTGCTGCTGTCAATGCTCCTATTTCAAGTGTAAATAAAATTGTAACAGACGCTGCTGTTGAAATTGCAATAACAAAACAAACAGATGTCAAAGTTAATAGCACCATTACACCCATTTCTGTCAAGAATACAAATGTCAATCATACTACTACAACAACTACGACAAAAACAGCAGCTACTATTACTACTGCCGCTAATCATCTCGTAACGCTTACTATTAAGATCATTTCAGCAAAACAATTACTAAAGCCAAAAAGCTCTAAACGCAAAACAGAACTTGATCCATATGTTGTTGTTTCCTTGCATGGTCCTCAAGGTATAGAAGATGTAGCTCAAGTCGTCGCAAATTCGCCATCTTCAGGATATATGGTTACATCACTTAAAAAATCAAACGCACGTACAATTGCAGTTTCTAACAATAGTTTCAATCCGGTGTGGAATTCAACGTTTACTTTTAAAATCAGTTTAGAAGATTTGGATTTTACTTTCTTGAGATTGGTGGTTATGGATGATGATGAAAGTGAAGTGATTGGATCGTGGTGTGGAAGAATTGTTAACTTGAAACAGGGTTATAGGTGGTTAGACTTAAAAGATTCTATTGGAGAACCAACTGCATGTTCTAATTTGTTTGTAAAACTGAAATTGGAAGAATAAATATCAAAGGTCAATAAGAAAGTTATATACATCTATATATATTTATATATCACATAAACTCCCAAGATATATTGTCAAATATTGTTTAAAAGGCGTCAACCATTTCTTGTTCTCCCGTATCGATACCATTTTCCATTCTTGGTACTCCCGCGAGCAACTGCTCTCTAATTTTAGGACTAATCATATGGTGTCCCCTCATTCGAACAACCTCTAACAGAAAGTCTCTTTGATCATCAGTTATATCATTCTTATAAATTGTAGCGAACGACAAAAATGCTTGATGCCACACAACAGGTAATTTAATATCTTTTGTATTTTCTTCTAAAGGTGATTGAGTGACTCTATTGTCATATTCAGCATTGGTATATTTATTACCTGGTGTATTTCGAAATGACATGAAATAAAAGACCAGACTATCAATGACTTTATAAGGTAATGCGTACTTTTTATCCAGCAAGGCTTTTATAAACATTGTTTTATCTACAGAATATTTCATTTCTGTTAATCGCATTATAGCAGCCGCTGAATGTAAAGCTGGGATTGAAATTTTAGATAAAACCGAAGAAACAATAATAGCTTCCTTCAATGAACAACCTTCTTCACATATTGGAAATAAGAATCCCTTGAAAAAAGCAGAAGGTTTATATAATGATTTTTTCAATGCTCTATAGATGTGATAGTTTAATTTTCTGGGTTCTTTCGAATACTCATCAGTACGTTCAAATTCTGCTTTGAATCGTGGAAGTAATATTATATTAACAAATTTAGTTGCCTGTGCTGCACTCAAGTTAGAAACAAATAATGATGTTGCTTCGAAAACTGCTACTGGAGACCATTGTTCTACATTTGTGACATATAAAACATCAGGCCAATTTCTTAAGGTGGGAATGATTTTGAAGGCTTTAGGTAATCTACCAGATTTATATCGAGATAAAAGAAGTCCAACCTGTTCGTATACCTCAATTACCTTGGGTGGAAGAAAGTATCCTGGTTGATCTTGATGATCTTCAGTTTCATCTGATCCATAGTCTTCTTCTGTTGCCAATTTACCTAAAATTTTATCGGCTAAATTGAAAGATTGTGTGTTGTTTAGATATTTATCAATAAGAGCTTGATCTTCTGGGTTAAGAGCTTCTACTTCTTCAGCTTCGCCAAACTCTTCATCTTCATCGATGTCTTCATAATCCTCATCATCACTAGGCTGCAACTGAAATTGTGGTCCCTGTAGATTATCCAACTCTTTTTGCTCTTCCTCCGCTTCAAGTTCCTGCTGCTGTTCCCTAGCTAGAGTTAAAATAGCTCTGGATGTTGATGCATCAACAGCTCCTACTGTATCTTCGTCATCATTTTTTGAAGACTGACTCTTATGTTTAGGAGTCTGTCGCAGAATACCATCTACATTAGTTAGTTCAACATGTAATGGATTGTGTCGTTGTTTGTTTTTCTTTTGAACCGTGATTTTTGGCATCCCAATTTGATTTATATTTCTTCTGTTACGGTGTGTTATTTTGAAATTGGTGAGGTCTTTCCAAGATTAAAGATCAATTGAAAAAAAGATGTTGACAAAATATCCCATACAAGAAAACTTTTTTTCCTGCCCAACTCTAAAAAAATATTTTTATAAATTTCACTATCACCCAAACACCCGAATAATAATATTTTATTTTTTATTTATTGTTTGGATAATTTGTAATTGGCAACTTTTTCACTATTTTTAAGCTGAACTCTTTAATAATATCCCCTATAGATAATAATGGCAGGTCTTAAGCGTAAAACAAGTCACCAAGATTTAATTGAGTTCAAAGAAGCTGGCTCAAAGCGCTCTAGATTTACTGGTAGTGTAAGAAATGGTGCAGGTCGTATATCTAGCCACAAAAGAAAAGTTGTTGCTGTTACACGAATAAATTCACAAAGAGTAGAGATTAATAAAATTCCTTCACTGAAGACAGAAAAGCTGGAAGTTTATGCATTTGGTACGGGATCCATGTGTGAACTTGGCTTGGGACCAGATTCGAAAAGCAAGGAAGTGAAAAGACCAAGAAAGAATGTTTTACTACTAAGAGATAAAGTAGGAATTGTTGATCTAGGTGTTGGAGGTGCTCACTCTTTGGTTATTGATTACAAGGGACGCGTATGGTCTTGGGGAGGAAACGATCATGGAGTTTTGGGTAGAGATACAAATAAAGAGGGTGCTGAAATTCTAAAGGACATGGATGACGATGATAGTGACGACGAGGATGGAGATTTGAATCCATATGAATCTGTACCTGATCCAGTTGAAGGTATTCCGGCTAATGTGAAAATTGTCCAGGTTGTAGGAACAGATAATTTGTCCGTTGCTTTGACATCTCATGGTCAAGTATATGCCTGGGGAACTTTCAGATGCAATGAAGGTATCTTGGGGTTCAGCCAAAAAGTTCAATTCCAAAGAACTCCAAAATTGATCAAAGACTTAAACAAGATTGCTCAAATTGCAGCCGGTAAAGATCATATTTTAGCATTGACTGCGTATGGAACTGTTTATTCCTGGGGAAGTGGGCAGCAATATCAACTCGGGCGTAAAGTAATGGAAAGGACTCGATTACAAACTCTAACTCCCAGAGAATTTGGTTTGAAGAATATTGTTTTCGTTGGATCTGGAGAGTATCACTCCTTTGCTATTGATTCTAGTGGTCGTGTTATGTCATGGGGACTAAATCAATTTGGCCAGTGTGGTATCCCCACAGGAATTGAAGATAATGCCATAATTAGCGGCCCTACATATATCGATTTACTAGATGGCAAGAATATTGTTGCTATTACCGGGGGAGAGCATCATTCACTTGCTTTATCCAAGGATGGTAAGGTCTATGCATTTGGTAGGATTGATTCTTATGAAGTAGGAATTCCGAAGGATAAAATTCCTGAATATGCTGTTAGGGATGCTCAAGGAAGGGCTCGTTGTATCCCTGAGCCTACAGAGTTAACAGATTTGCCAAAAATTAGATCAATTGCATGCGGAAGCCACCATAGTCTTGCGATATCAGATACAGATGGCTCGGTTTACAGTTGGGGGTTTGGCGAAACCTATCAAGTTGGTCATGGCCCTTCTGGTGGTGACATTGAAGTTCCAACAAAAATAGAAAACACAGCAACAAGAGGAGTTGATATGAAGTTCATTGGTGCTGGTGGGCAGTTTAGTATAATTGCCGGAACTCCACCAGCTGAAAACTGATAAATGTTCTAATCATAATTGCAATATTATTAATATTTCTCACAATACTTTATATATATATATATATATATACCATTATAATTATGTCCGTACACGTACCATAATGTATAAAAAACTTGCATTTATAGATATACATACTAGCCGGAGACCTCATTCTGCGAAATATGTCACCTGTAGTGAATTTAACGTTTAATTGAACCGTTCCTCGAAACTTTGATTAGGAATAGTAGTACAGGTACAAAAATTATTCCAGTTGTGATATTTAACCCAGTTGATTGAGAATCAGATATGTTTTTAGTAACTATGAACAAATCGGAGCTACAAAGAAAACAAAGTAGATTTAAACAATTAATAGTCAAGTGTTTATAACAAAAAACATCATATGTTATATTTTTCCGTGTTTTTGATGTAACAATGTTATGGCATTGAGAGATATGAACCCCATATTGTATATTGATCAGATATTAAGATTTCTAAGGGTTGTCTTTATATAGGCCCTATATAAACGGCATCTATCACCAAAATCTTACGTATATTTGCTCATGTTTGAATGCGTTTAAATTCAATCAATATCGGTATTGAAATGGAATCTTATCCACAACTTTAATTTTTGTCAATTAAAGAGATACATAAATAATGGTGAAGTCCTCTGTCATTCTTATCATTTAAATCTAAATTATCTATAATAATAATATATTATCGTAATATTCATTATGGTGTTATTAGATTTTAGTCGCTCGTTACAATTAGGTGCTCTTGCAATTTCCCTATTTCCGAAACTTGTCGCATCAAAATCATTTGATTCAGCAAGTAAACATTATATACCAAATAAATATATTATTGAATATGAAAATTCCGGTTCTTTATTAAAAAGATCAGATATTGGTGATGTTGCTCACGCTTTTTATCAAACTCTAGCAGATGCCGGCATTAATGCAACTGCCAATTATAATCTTACAAGTGATATTTTTCAAGGTACTACTTTATCTGTTTTAAGTAATACAACAATCGAAGAAATTCAAAAATTAGATGATGTTAAGCACGTTTGGAAAGTACAAATACATTATTTAAATTATACAACTCCTGAATTTCCAGATCATCAAGAATGGAATCCACATTTAACAACTGGTGTTGATTCTCTTCATAATCAGGGAATATTTGGTAAAGACGTTAAAATTGGTATTGTTGATACTGGTGTCGATTATAATCATCCAGCTCTTGGTGGAGGTATTGGTGAAGGATACAAATTTGAATTCGGTGTTGATATCGTTGGTAAGAAATGGAATTTAGATGGAGATGCTACTCTTCATCCTGATAATGATCCAATGGATTGTCAAGGTCATGGAACCCACGTTGCTGGCATTCTTGGCGCTGTTGCACCAGGTTGGTACGGTGTTGCACCAAATGCAACTTTTAGATCATATAAAGTATTTGGATGTAAAGATGGTACAAGTACTGATGTTCTTTTGGCTGCTTTTGAGAGGGCTTATAATGACGGTAATGATATTATTTCATGTTCAATTGGTGGTGCTGGAGGTTGGTCTGATTTTCCATGGGCTAAATTATCTTCAAGAATTGCTGAAAAGGGTGTTTTTGTTGCAATTGCAGCTGGTAATTCTGGTTATCTTGGCCCTTACTTTCCTTCTAATGGTGCTTCTGGTGAGTATGTTACAGCTGTTGCTTCGACTGAAGCATCACAACTTGTTTCATGGGATGCAAAGTTTGTATCATCATCAGGTGAAACTATAGACTTTTCATACTTAAGCAGTGGTACCCGTACTTCATGGAATGCTACTGGTACTTATGATGTTTCAGTCACAACAGAAGATAGTTGTAAATTAAATGCTACCACTAAATTTAGTGCTAATAGTTCAGTTATCTTTGCAGATAGAGGAATTTGTTCTAATGGTTATCAATACACTGTGTTGAACAGTTTACATAATAAAGCTAATCGTCCATTTCAATATGTGTTTTTATCTAATACTGCAAAATCTGGAAAGCCTTTTGATAATATTCCTGGATTTATCTATACTACTTTTAAAGGTATTGGTTTAACACAAGAAGAGGTTGGTAATTGGGTACATGCACAAATTGCTAATGGAAATACTGTTTCCATTACATTTGGTGATCCAAATACTCCATCTGCTATAACAAGTAGTCTTAAAGGAGCTGGTCATTTAAATAGATTTTCTACATGGGGTGGTACTTATGAACATAAATTTTATCCAACTGTTGCTGCTCCTGGTGGACATATTTATTCAACATGGATTGGAGGAAATAAATATGCTGATATTAGTGGAACAAGTATGGCCACTCCTTATCTTGCTGGTGTTGCTGCTTTATATTTTGGTGCAAAAGGAGGTAGAAGTCAACTTGGTACATCTCCTGCCATTGATCTTCGAACAAAATTTATCACTACTGCTAATAACATTGCAGAGTTTGATGGAAACACTAATACAGGCCATCCAGCACCTATTATTCAACAAGGTGGTGGTTTAGTTGATGCTGTAAAATTATTAAACTATAATACAATCATTACTTCAAAAAGTGCTTTAGAACTCAACGATACTGCCAATAGAGTTTCTACTCATACTATTACATTTAAAAATACAGGAGATTGTATTGTTACTTATTTTATTGATCACCAACCATTTTCAACAGTATCAATATTTAATCCAGATGGATTATTTCAATATGATTATTATCCTATTACATCAGAAGATTATGCATCTGTTCAGTTTTCACAACAAATTGTTGTTCTTTTCCCAGGACAAGAAGGATCAGTAGACGTTACATTTACAGCTCCAACAGTAAACCCAGCTACTGGACCAGTTTTCCAAGGAAAGATTGAAATAACTGGTACTAATCATGAAAGAGTAGAAATTCCCTATGTTGGTAAGTATTTCTACATATTAACATTTTGATTATAATGATTCAACTAACTTTTTATTATGATTTTAGGAGTTGAATTCGATACTAAAAAGGATCGTATTTGGGGAACTAAATATGCTCCAACATTTCATGCTTACATTTGTCAAAATTCTGATAAGAATCATCCTTGTGTCAATTACAATATTACAGCTGTTCCTGATCATGAATATAATTTACTCATTGGTGATTCTCCAATCATTAGTATTTATAATCCATGGGGAACAAAAGAACTATCTATTGATGTAAGTAACAGATTTACGTTATTCGAAAGAATTAAAAATTCATGAAGATATATTATATTAACATTTTATAGCTTGTTGATGAAAACTGGACAGTATCAGAATTTCAATATCCAACTGATTTGAATAATAACAAATATTTTGGTCCAATTACAACTTTCCCTGAAATTGATCCTTCGTACCTTAGTGATTCTCCACTTCCCCTGACTGAAGTGTCAAGATCCTATGATATTGTTCCAGATACAGCTAGAATATTTTCATTTGCAAATGGAACAGATGTACCAACCGGTAAATATAGAATTTTAGTAAGAAGAGTTAAACCATTTGGAACTGTTAAAAATGTTGAAGATTGGGAATTAGTACTTTCATCACCAGTTAAAATTGTTTACCCACTTGATAGCAGTTCTAATTCTAATTCAAGTACTAGTAATGCTTCAGAAGCTAGTGGAAATTATAAAAAAAGAATATCAAATTTACAGACTGAAGTTGCAGAATATACTACTTTAGTATCATCTTATGTTACTCCATCATCTATTTCTCTTAAAGCTTAGTGTATAGGCATTAATATTCAATATAGTCGATTAATCAATGTTATAATATATTAATTCTAGTAAGTTAAGCCGTTTTTCCATCTAATGATGATAGCATTTAATTTTGAGTATCGTTAATCATTATATGTAAGAGAGAGTAATGTTAAGTGGATTGTGATTAAGACATAAGGGAATCAAAGATCCCCACAATTATACCTAGACCCACTCCGGAACTTCGCGTATGTTCCCTTACACCCTAAAAATATTAACGTGGATTTCTCGAAATTGGAGCATAAACCGCCTACTAAAATTTGCAATAAAGGGTGGGATAAGAGAAGCGTATTTATATACCTATGTTAATTTCGATTCAATAGATGCTGCGTTAATGGATAGCAAGTATGGTAGATGGCACCTACTTTTAATAATATTAATATATTCGAGATATTTATTATCTAATTCCAAACTCAACGTACGCTAATATGTTTCGAAAATATCGATACAAATTAGGTAAACTGTGATAGTTGTGTCCCTATTCCTATACAATTTCAGCACTCCTTTATATATTTTTTTGAATCTCTCTTACACCCACAAAATCTTTACTAAAATGTATAGGATATACTGTATTATATTTGGTGTATCCTGCTTTGGGCCACTAAAGAGTATGTCCCTACGAAGCTTGGCTGGAAAAATTAAAAACATATGAGATATCTGATGTTTACTTCCGTATTTGGACAAATATCTTCAAGGGGTGCACTGCTACTATGCAGGAGGATTTATTAGCTCATAGAAGAACGCTCAGACCACATGTGCACAGCGAGATTTACAAAACAAAATATTAATGATATAAAGTAGATTATAGTGATACTATTTTCAATATTTTATATTTGTTGCTGGGTTTGCAATTTGTGGTTGAAATGTAACAATCTTAGACGAACCGCCAAGCTTTTTGAGACCATAGCCCTTTCCTACACCAGTAAAATTGCAACCATAATTCTAAATGCTTCGAGTTTGCTATCAATTATGATCACCTTGCAGTTGTGAATAAAAATTTAGCCATAACTCTGGAAAGTGAAAAACAACAAAGCATACAAACAAACATAACTAGAGCAAAAATCAAATACTAGTACTTTTTTATTTTATGAGGGTTGTTAAACGCTTTTGATTTACTAAGCACTGTTTGAAACTCTGTGTTCATTTTCCTGAGAAAGTTTTGGGTCACTATCTATAGTACTACTGGCCTTTCTATTTTTGTCAAGATCATCACCAGTAACCACTATTTCTTTACCCGTAATAACCTCCGAATCTTCTACAAGAACATGGTCAATATTGAGAACAGGACCCTTAAACCATTTCCTAGCGTCGACAAGATACCAAATCAAAATTATTAACATCGGACCAAAATAGACGACAACTGTCCAGTTCATTGCATCTGGTGTATTATCCTTACCTCTATATTGGGGGAAGCATAGTATTGGTGCCATCAGTAAAATATAAGCACACGAAATATAGCCAGTTATTTGTGAATATTTTCCTAGATTCCATGGACCAGGTTTAAATTTATCCTTTGCAACAAATACTTTAATGAAAATGGGGATAGTGAACGAAATATATGCTCCTAATGCACCAACAGAGAAAATGGCACCTATAGCGGCATCTCCCGCAAAAATTAGTAATAACAAAAGTTGACCTATGAACCAATTAAACCATACAGCATTCACTGGAGTACCTGTAGTCTTATTTACAGCCTTCCAATATCTTGATAATGGGAAACAGTCATCACGGGCATACGCATAAGTTACTCTTGAAGCTGCAATCATGCCAGCTTCTCCCATAAAAAACGAAGCTATAATAGTTATTGCAGTTACAAAGTCAACAAGCTTTGGGCTTAGGCATTGAGTTAGATAAGAAACAAATGGCTGTCCAAGATCACTATTAATGACAGCTGGAATATCAACGACCGTGTAAGCTATAACTAACTGGAAAGCCCAACCTAGAAGACCACCAACGGACGCTGTCATACAGATTGCTCTCGGAGCAGCGATGTTAGCATTTGAACACTCTTCCGATAAATGAAACGGTGAATCATAGCCAGACATAGTCCAAATAATTGATATGAAAGACATCAAAATTGCTATTCCATCAGGCCATTGGGTTTGATTTTCAATCACCCCCCAAACTTTGTGGTTGGAATTCCACTTTGGAATATCCCCAGATCTGTTATTTCCAGCAAGTATCACAATGAGAGCAACTAAAAGAAAAACAGAATTAAGAATACTACCCACTGAGTTGAACTGGGCTAACGATTTCGTGGGTAAGGAAGAAATTATAGAATGAACTATCATAAAGCAGGTGCTCAAAGCATATATTTGACCATTAGTTGGCGAATAATCCGAATTGTGTTGAGCTTTCATGGCTAAAATCATACAAGCTAACGCGTAATCAACAGATGGACCTGAAGTAAGCTGAACCAAAAAATTGCTCCAACCTGTTATCCAGGCTGCAAAACACTTCCATTTGGGCGGAGCGAGAGCGAAGGCTGCATAATAAAGGCCTCCCGAAGTAGGCATACTAGAACATAATTCAGCCATACTATTTGCGACAGCTTGTACTCCAATCATGGCTATTAGCCAACCCCATGTCATACCAGCAGTTCCCGCATACCCCATACCATAGTAGAGTGTTGAAGCAATTGATGGTAGTAAACCCAAGAGTGAAAATGAAACTGCGAATGTTGACCATAAACTAAACTCTCTCTTAAACTCTTGTTTATATCCTAATGAAACCAAAGCTTTTTCATCTTCGGTTAAGTTGTGATCTATCACTGGCTTGACATGCCTCGCACTGAGGGCAGTATTAATATCCTCATATTCAAGGCTTATCACACTCATTTTATCTTATTCTATTGTAAATTAAAAGGAAGCGAAAGAAGGTCTCTATAAATTGGTGGGCTTAATATATATTAGGCACAGACTAATTTTTTTAAACCGTATCCTTGTTTAGCTTTGCATAATCTCACCCTTGAATATTATATTGAATAAAGTAAATATTCCACATAATCTAGCGTATCATACTAGTAATTAAGTTAGTAGTAACCATAACTCTCTATCTATTACCTAATTATGATAGTATTTATTTTTTATTAACGATATATATATGTAAGTTAGTGTATATATCTTTAGGTGGCTTATGTTCAATAAGATATGGAATCAAAGATCCCACAATTAGACCCACTACCAGTATAAAAGTTTTGCTCAACGAGGGTGAATATTAAACAGCCTCACACTCATAAGAATATTATGTTAAAACGTGGAGTTCTCTGAAATACCCCAGTTTACAGTATACGAAAATAAGAAAGATTAATATTAAGATGGTAGGATCATGTGTTGAAACGTGGAGATTTTTTTTGAAATACCCCACATGAAAATTGGTATAAGGATTAAGTACAGTCGTGGAAAATCAAGTATTAGTGTCATCTTTTTCGGGGTAAAATAGCAACTCTATTGAATACTCTACAAGACCTTAAGCCGTTCTTAAATAGTGTTCTGTAAATTCAAGAGGTTAAATTAGACTATAACTTATAAGATGGCGTTTTATTTGGTGTCGACCTCCCTAATGACATAGACCGCTGCCACCGTACGAGGTATAGAGTCAATCAGCTTATCATTGATATCCTGACCCATATCACCCAACTTTTTGAATCTTAATCTTTCTTCCTTTCTACACCGTTGTGGAATGCTCATAATCGGAATTTCAGCTTTGTGATAAACTTTTTTAAAGAGGTTTTCTTCACAAGTGCAAAATTGGTTTCAGATCCGGTCAAAAAGGCGGTCACTCCAACATCTCTCACTCCTTCTCACAAAACCAATTCATCGTGATCCTAGCGGGTTGAATACGATAACCTCATCAATATCACTAAAATAAAGGGCTTGAAAGTTCTAGGTGGGAACGTGTGGTGGCTCCCTTTTTCTACAATTTGGAGCCCAACTACTCTACACAGTGAATTACGGCTTCCTTTCCAAATTTCAGTCCATACCATAAGATTCATACCATAAGATTCATACCATAAGATTCACAGGCCAGACTCCCCTATACTATAAATATTTTTTGATTCAAAGGCTTGGTGTGAGTGTTGTGGAGCATTTACTTTTCTAGATCCGGACCTGCAACCACCGAACATTCATCACTATCTTGATACTAAATTGATAGGACAATTAAATTTTGAGTTTAATGAAAACAAGGATAAAGATAATTCCTACAGTATGTAAAGTTGTAAATACCCACACATCTACTTTAAAAGGTAGATTTCTCGAAAGATTTCTTCGAGATCGTTTTTAAAATTGGATATATGACAGAATGGGTTGAGAGGATTGTGTATGGTGTAAAAAGAAAAAGTACTAAATGTGGAGAAAAAAGGATGTGCCTTACTTATGTAGGGTTCAAGATCCAGATACGATTATAGCCGCGTACTAAAATTTGATATGGCCTGGTAACCATTACCAACAAAAATAGCTGTCTCATTCAAGTTATTCTGCAACAATATTTTTTGCTCCTCAGATAAACTGGGTTCTATACAATTTCAACAGGATCGGGAGGGTGACACAAACACACACACCATATTTTCGGTCCTCACTCACCGTGTCTTTCTGTTGATAGAGCTTATAAGATTCCCAAACCGAAATCTTTGCGAATCATTTCCTGAAAGTTGTGTGAGCTAAAAAATCTAGATTTTACGAATAATTTAGCTAGAAATAATTCAATTGAGATACATGATCTTTAAATGTTACCCTTATTTGCTATATAATGCAGTACACTTTATTTTAGATATAAAATCTTATAGGCTTCTTGCAAAATATTGAAATTATATTGTATCAGATTTTTTCATTATCAATTCTCACCAGTAATCCATGATTTGTGAGATAATCTTTAACTTCACTGACTTTATATTCACCTCTATGAAACATGCCTGCACCAAGTGCAGCATCGACTTTTGTCTTCTTAAAAACCTCTTCAAAATGTTGTGGAATACCAGCACCACTAGAAGCAATGACAGGTAAACTAATCGCTTCTTTAACATGGTTAATGAGTTCCAAGTCAAACCCTGAGTTTGTTCCATCTTTATCGATACAATTCAGTAGAATTTCTCCAGCACCAAGTGCTTCAACAGCCTTGACAAATTCCCAAACACCTAGATCCCTGGACTCTCTTCCACCTTTAACTGTGCATTGATACCAGACATATTTTTCATTGTTAGGGCCTAGAAATTTTGTTTCGATGGTCTTGTGTTTTGTATCAGCTGGGGATTGAACATAAACTCTTTTTGGATCCACAGATATTACAACCGCTTGAATACCATAAGCTTTAGATATTGTTTCCATTGGTGATGTTCCATCACCTTTGCTACCACGTTCATAAAACTTTTCAGCGGCATAGACAGCATCTGAACCAATTGAGACTTTATCAGCACCAGATCTAAAATATAATGAAGCCACTTCCTTAGCCGGAATAACTGTCCCGTCCGGATCAACAACATCACGGATGCCTCCACCAATAGTTAATGGGACAAATACGGTCTTACTTGTTTCCTTTAAAACTTCAAGCATTGGCGTATCTTTGAAAGGAGAATTTCTAAAGGAAGTGATATTGAGAAAAGTAACTTCATCTGCTCCTTGATTGTAATACTTTTCAGCCATTTCTACTGGTTTCCCTAAATTTCTGACATTACCTGAAGCTGATTTTTCACGAACATCATATTGATCACCTTTTGTAACTACTAAATCGCCCGAGTCATTTGTTCGAACATCAAGACAGGCTATTATTCGACGAGTTAATCCAGTTTGAGTCTGTTCAATAGGTGTGCTATTTGCTAAAGCTGAAGAACTTTTAACAGAGATGGGAAGATATTTATTTCCTTCTAGGAAATCCTTGATAACTTTCAGGCCTGCTATACCACTTTTCTCAGGGTGGAATTGCGTCGCAAAAATGTTATCTTTTGAAACTGCTGCAATGAATCTTTCTTCTCCATATCTAGCTGTTGCGAATTCCCACCCATCGATTTCGTTGGCTTTAATTTCATCGCTAGTTAAAATGCCTGCGTAGGAATGAACGAAATAGTATCTCGACTCTGGGTCTAAACCGTATAACTTTTGATTTCTCTCTCTTTGTGGTAAAGATACACTATTCCAACCAATTTGTGGAACTGACTTTGTTTCTTTATTAAATTGAGTTAATGTTTTATTGATTAAACCAAGGCCGGTGACAGAACTACTTTCGGTTGATCCCAAGAAAAAAGCTTGTAATCCAACACAAATTCCCATGATAGGCCTACCAGATTTGATATAGTCTTTAATTGGATTCTCAAAACCTCTGTTCTTCAATTCTTGAACAAAGTGCCCAAAGTTACCAACACCAGGTAAAATTAATTTCTTATAAACATTAGTTATTTTTCATCTCGATTTAGTTTAAATATAAGGTAACGATAACATACTGTTGCATCATCTAGAGAATCGTTCAACGATCTAACGTATTTGACTGTATAGCCAAGGTACTCAATAGCATTTTCCAGAGAACGAAGGTTTCCGCTCTCGACGTCTATGACATGAACGATCCTTGACATTTTAAATAGCTGGTGTTGAAAGAGTTAGATGTGCTATATATTTTTCATTGACCATCATGCATGAATGAGTCAACCGCAGATTTAAATTTTGTAACAACCCTCCTTAAGTATAAAGAATTTTATTGACTCTATAATTATGTATTTTTGCTAACGTTACGCGTGTTACTAATAAATATATATTTATATACAATGCTATTTTAGTAAATATAATGTTTTAGGCCTCGAGCTTCTTGGATCTTCTTTGTTTGACAGCATCCGCCAATTCCTTTAGCATAACAACAGTATCTTCCCAACCTACACAGCCATCAGTAATTGAAACCCCATATTTAAGGCCAGCCTTACCCTCAGGGCCAATCGATTGCTTGCCTGGATTGATATGACTTTCTATCATAACTCCGATCAGTGTATCTTCACCATTGGCAATCTGTTGTGCAACTGATGATAGAACTTTAGGTTGATTTCGATAGTCTTTAGATGAGTTACCATGGGAGCAATCAACCATGATTTTACCATTTGGCTTCTTTTTCAGTAGCTGCTCTTTGGCGGCAGCCACTGATGCGGGATCGTAGTTTGTACCATGGGTACCGCCTCTTAGAATAACAAAGCAGTGTTCATTTCCTTTGGTTGTCGTTATAGCTGCCATACCTGTTTTTGTAACACCCATAAAATGATGAGGATGCGAGGCTGCTTCAACGGCATCTAAGGCAACAGTAATAGAACCATCTGTTCCATTTTTAAACCCAATAGGGAAGGATAAACCAGAAGACAATTCTCTATGTAATTGCGATTCTGTGGTTCTTGCACCAATAGCACCAAGAGACAATAAATCGGCAAGATATTGTGGAGAAATCGTATCCAGCATTTCACTTGCAATTGGCACTCCCATTCCAGTCAAATCAATGAACAATTGACGAGAAATTTTCAATCCTTTATTGATATTGAAAGAATTGTCCACATCTGGATCATTAATCAGGCCTTTCCAACCAACCGTGGTTCTAGGTTTCTCTAGATATGCCCTCATTATAATAACAAGCTCATTGTCAAGTTCTTCGGCCAATGCTTTTAATCTATTAGCGTAATCCATCGCGGCAACAGCATCGTGAATGGAACATGGGCCTACAATGCAAATGACTTTATCAGATTTCCCAGTTAAAACATCAACGGATCTTCTTCTTCCTGAAATAACCGTATCCAAACATTTACCATTTGCTCTATGTTCTTGCTGTAAGAGAATAGGAGAAATCAAAGGGTTGTAACCTTCAATTCTTAAGTCATCATACTCTTCTGGGACAGGAGTGGGAGCGCTTGAACCTCTAAGAAATTGCTACAATAGATAATGATGTCAGAGACCTTAAAAGCACAAAACTCTGATAAATATTTACTTACTGCCATTGTGAATGTTCTTTTAGTTTTTCAAAACAATAAAATATTAGATGAGGTGAAAAAATTCAAGATGTAGGCGATTTTTGGCGTAACATGACTCACATAAAGTTTGGTACCATAAAGGAGCACGTGTTGCCTGGAAAGTAAAGTGCAGTTGTTAACAAAAAACTGAAATAGAAACACCAAAATATGATGGCCGAGGCTTTTAAAGAAGTGTGTCTTTGTACTATTTTATTGTCTATATTTAATTCTAACGATCACGACCCCAGAAAGGGAATACCTACTTCAAAAATGGAGACTATGAAAGGGCGATAGAAGTAAGTCTCATTTACCGATCTGCCATGAGTTCTCCATCTAACCTCATTTTTGATTCAATAGAGCTATACAAAAGCGTAAGATTTTCACTCCGGAGCACCATATTATATAAAATATTACTAAAGCGGATACTCTTCTAGTATTATACATGATCCAACAAAAGCTGTCTATTATACAAATGTACATATCTGGAATTATTGCGCCTTATTGGCTTGTTAGAAGCTTAAGCTAATGGCAATTTCTATCTAGAGAGCATTATCAAGATTCAAATTAGAAAAATACAGTTCTATGTGTATGTCCTAATCATTTTGGGAAAAATGTACCGGAAAAACTTCAAATAGAGGTTAGCTATGATCAATTATAGGTATTCATTACTAATTGAGGAAATGTCTCTAGTGGAGGATTGTAAAAGAGCCACTGAGTTAGATCCAAATTCAAGTATGTTATACATTCAAGTGAAAATTATTTATGAGATCTAATTCGCTAATTTCAACATATTATCTTATAGTGAAGGGACAATATTATGTATGCTATGTTTTTGGTCCAGTCAATATCACAATATCTAACAGATAATTATGTAAAGCTTGGTTTATCATTGATGAAATTGGGAAGCGTAGAACAGTCAATCAATCCATTACTTAAGGGATATGAATTAGCTCTACAAAATCACTCTCCGTCTGCTGCTTCTATTTGTCAAAGTATCCTTGAAGCGAAGAAGTTGAAGTTTGAAGTAAGTAATCCACAATTGTAATTGTTATTGGAGAATACCATCTGATGTCGTTTTTTAGGCCGATGAGCAGCGAAGAATCGAGCGAAATACACCATTACTCGCTGAATTGAAAGTACTTCTACGTGACAAATACTCCAAAAAGGTCAATGAGATTTTACAAAAATATGCAAAACCAGTAGTGGCTGATAATGATAATAATCTACAAGATAAAAATGATGACCAAAGAGTACTAGATGCAATAGACAACGCGAGTAACGATAAATTTGTTGTAACCGATGATTTAATATGCTCATATGATTTATCTGAAGATGATCAATTTGATATTAATTTTTTGAAAGACGAATTAAAGGAAAAAATGGAGATATTGGGAAAAACTTTTAAAGCTGCAGATACCAAACATGAACCAAGAGAAGTTCCAGATTACCTACTGGACCCAATATCTTTTAATCTATTTGTTGGTAAGTATTTACAGTTATATTATACATGCTGTTTTTATATTCCATTATCATTTGCTAATCATATACTCTCACTAGATCCTGTGATAACAAAGTCAGGACAGTCTTATGAACGATCTTGGCTGCTGCAACATTTGAAGACATCTAAAACTGATCCATTTTCGAGAGAGAAAATAACCGAAAATGACCTATATCCCAACTTGGCATTGAAAGATGCATCAGCGGTATGTTCATTCAACTGATGATATTTTATGTATGTTAACGTTGCTAATCATCATTTTTAGGACTTTATTAATAAGGAAGGAATATTCTAAAATCCTCTATAAACCACCTATAATTAATAAATGTTCAATTGTAACTGGGTTTATTTACAGGATGGGATATATTATACCATTATCATAAACACTCTATAGCTAACACATTAATTATATTATATATATTATAAGTGGAGTGTATCGCTATTTCTTGATCACCGACAGTTAATTTTAACGTTATAACATAATCAATTATTTCACTAATTATAGTTGAACGTTATATATGCAGCCAAATGGGTCAATTATTTATTTAAATTCATAGACTTGAATTATAAGTTACAATTACACAACCGCTTTTTTTTTAATTTTATTTATAATGCAATTGGTATAATTGCTGATCATTTTGTTCGAGAGTGGAGATTCCTTTAGATACTCTTAAATCCGAGAATATTTTCTATTCAATTAATTCAATGCTTGACTGATTTTTCAATAAAATTCAAAGGAGGCATGAGGTAATGTATAAGTTATATGCATGTATCCGAAACATCCGACCATCAATTATATTCTTCCTTTGTAGTTAACATTTTTGATCTCAATTGGCAACCTTGACGTTTCTGGTGATATTCGACCTTGTTTGGATTATTCGTGTGATATGAACTCTCCACTTTTTCCAACAGATATCTCATTAGTTATACCGGCAAAGCCGCTGGCATCAAATGGCTCAACATCCGTTTATCTAGCACTGGCAGAGCCGGTTTTATTCCTCCAGGGCTATGAACGCAATGAATATTGTGAGAGAAGTCCAACTATACTGAGAGGATCGCTCATTCTTCGTTTGGCGAAGACAGACAAAATCAGGGCTGTGACCCTGCAGTTCAGTGGAGAGGCTAGGACGGAGTGGCCTGAAGGAATTCCTCCCAAACGCCAGTCTCACTCAGAGGTGCAGCAAGTTTTATCTCACGTTTGGCCCTTCTTTGACACACGGTTTGTGACTGCTCAGGATTTGGACTGTGGTTCTGCCCCAATCTTTAGACCCCTAAATGGTAATAGCCATGGCACACGGGCTCGTCCCAGCGCAAGTGTGTCCCACACAAGCCAGGGCTCTGGATCTAATAGCAACCTTGTGGACAAGCTAAGACGGGCCGCTTCTCCTGCACCTAAAGGACGTGGCTCATTGTTAGAATCTCTAGAATCTCGTGCCCGTTCCTCTTCCCTATCATCTCTTCACTCAGGAAATTCAACAAACTCTTATCAAAATTCAGTAAGCGGCACATGCGTTGAAGATGTGATCTCCAAAGGTTATCTTACATTTCAGCCAGGTGATTATATATACAACTTTGAGTTTCCGATTGATTCTTCTTATCCAGAAACTATTGATGCGACTTTTGGTTCTGTGAAATACCAGTTAGATGTTACAGTTGAACGATCAGGAGTTCTGAAAACAAATATTATTGCTAGACAACCTATAACGCTTGTTAGAACGCCTACAGAATCATCTATTCAAGAATCAGAGCCCATCTCGATTATGAAAGACTGGGAAGACCAATTGCATTATGATATAGTTATTGGTGGGAAAGCATTTGCAATAGGTAATTATATTCCAATAGCAATAAAACTTACACCATTAGCAAAAGTACAATGCCATAGAATCAGGGTCTATTTGACAGAAAACATGGAGTACTATTGTAAAAACAAGAAAGTTCATAGAATGGAACCTGCTAAGAAGCATCTACTTATGGAACATAAAAACTCTGATAAATCTTCATTATTGGGTGACTTAGATGGCGTAGAAGCATTGGGATCCTTTGGGGTAGGCGTAACAGAAATGGAATTCCAAGTTTATATTCCCTCGAAATTGGGCCCTTACGAAGCTCTCAAAATTCATCCAAATACAACATATGAAAATATCAAAATTCATCATTGGATCAAAATTTCATTGAGATTATCGAAAAAAGATCCTGATAACCCCGAAAAGAGAAAGCACTATGAAGTATCTATTGATTCTCCTCTCAATATTCTCAGCCCATTATGCTCGAAGGCCATTGTTGGATTGCCTGTATATACACCATCTGGTTATTCTTGTGGCGAGCCACATGAAGAGTCTGAATTAATAAATCAATCTATACAGCAACAATATCTTGATGACTTTGCAAAAGCTCATCTAGAGTCAAATATTTATAAACCCCCATCCCTATCAAAACTGCAACAAAAGACAAATACCAAAGATGATGATTCGATTTCTCTTGCTTCGGCCCTTTCTCCTGCACTTTCTGCAATAAATCTTACCATGGGTAGTCCTTTGTACTCAGGTAGCCCTTATCAACCACCAATGTCACCCTCAATAAACATCAATGTCAATGGTAGTACCGTCGCTTTTAGTTCTCCTCAATTACAAGCTCAGCCAATAAATCTATCGCCCATGTTAACCACAACAGCTATTGGAAGTCCGTTGCAAAGGCCCATTCATTTTTTAAGAAGACCATCTATGAATCCACCGCCGTTTGAAGCAGATATAGCGCCTCCATCTTTTGAGGAGGCCGAAAGAGCCTCTTCTATTAGGTCTGGACTGGAAGGTGGGTTTAGCCTCGATTCTCCTTCTTCCAACCCCCATACTGGCAGTATAATACCTACAGACAACCCACCGGCATATCATGACCTGCATTTTGAAGAATCTGACGTCGCTAATGAATTACCTAATTTTACTGTCGATGAAGATGAAATGGCCCATATTATGAGCCCCAAAACTGTTCAGTCTCCACGAAGTAGTATAGATATTCCTATTTCACACAATCTACCTTCAACTTCAACAAGGACAACAGTAAATGAAGGAAGTAGCAATACGGAAAGTTCCGGACTTCGAACTAATTCTAATATCTCTCCAGGAAAACAACCAGCTAATTCTGACTTTCTGAACCCTGGAAATGTGACGGATTTTAATTCAAACATGTTATCACATAGTATGAATTTAACTATCAATTCTAACTCCGCAGGAAAAAAAAACAGAAATAATGATTCCTCTCCCCGCATAGCGGCAGTTAATAACACACAAAATAATGAATTTTCATCATATTTAGATCCTTTAAATGGAAGAGAAAATGACGATAATGAATCAATTTATAGTTTATCATCCTCTCGGTTTAACCAACAGAATGATGTTGAAGGTGGTGATAGGATATGTCGTATTACTACTTCCAATACTGATAGAATTCCTTTATTAACAGCCAACTCTAATTTCTCAGAAGTCTCACAAATTCCATTTTTATCTAATGACAATCTTAATTTAAACAATCATTCTGCCGATGATCTTAATCACGAAGGTGATAATAGAGCACTGCGAAATCGAATGGAGAGTGTTGATATAACAGCAATTTATGGCCAGCCGAATTCTACTTCTTCTTTTTTTGGTAGTCATATCAATAGAAGAGATAGAACAATAACGGGCACCCCTGGTGAAAATGGGATCACAAAATTTTGGCATGCTGTCCCAGTTGGTGAATTACAGTATGATGAAACTGTTGGTTCATTAAATAGAGGAAGGAGTGTGGGTAGTTCAAAAATAATTGAAAGACAGATTGGAGAAGAAGCTAAACGGACAAACAGTTCTAGCACCGATGATGGGTCCAATGTTATTTAAAACAGATCAACAAATCAATGACAAATCTTGAAAAAAGTTAGTCACTATTTAAAAATCTTTTTTACATTTATATTTTTATTTTTGCAATTGACTTCATGATATTTATGATACATAGTTATTTATGATAAAATTATTTGCATATGAATGTAAGCTTATACCGGCCTTTTAGGTATTTATTATAAAAATATTGTAAAAACAAAATAGATTCTGAATAACCTCTAGATCCAAAGGTGTCTATTGAAGATCATAAATTACCCGGCCTTTCAAATAAAATTTAATATGACTGATTTTTGAAAAATCCTTTGAAACAGAAAGAGACAAGAGATAATCGTAGATAGATTTTATCTTTTTAATATATGTTAAAGCGGCTTTCAACAGTTATATACAAAGCGCCAAGGATATCACTCATACACCCACTAATAAGCATAACAATGTCATCAGAAGCTTCAACTAATATAAAGTCTGATTTAGCGTCAGTTAAAACACCGATCTCAAAGGATAAGATTGCTGAAGGGCACAAGAAATCAAAGAAATCGGCACCTCAATTTTCTCTAAAAGTCCCTAAAGGCACTAAAGATTGGGGAAAAAGTGACATGGTTATCAGAGAAGCTGTTTTTAAAACGTTGACGGACACATTCAAGAAACATGGGGGTGAGACAATTGATACGCCAGTTTTTGAGTTACGTGAAATATTGTCTGGAAAATATGGTGAAGATTCAAAATTGATCTATAATTTAGAAGATCAGGGTGGTGAATTAACATCGTTACGATATGATTTGACTGTTCCATTTGCAAGATATCTTGCAATGAATAATATTCAAAGCATGAAAAGATATCAAATTGCGAAGGTTTACAGACGAGATCAACCCGCAATGACAAAGGGAAGAATGAGAGAGTTCTATCAATGTGATTTTGATATCGCGGGTGTTTATGATAAAATGGCGCCAGATGCAGAAGTTTTGTCTATCCTTGTTGAAGGTCTTACGAAATTGGGTATTAATTTCGTAGTTAAAATCAATCACAGAAAGATTCTCGATGGTATTTTCCAAGTTTGTGGTGTTAAGGAAGAAGATATTCGTAAAATCTCAAGTGCCGTGGACAAATTAGATAAATCTCCTTGGGAAGAAGTCAAGAAAGAAATGGTTGTTGAAAAACACCAATCAGAAGAAGTAGCAGATAAAATTGGTGAATATGTCAAATTAAAGGGTTCACTTAAAGAGTTGATTGCCAAATTGAGAGACGATGCAACTTTGGGAAATAACGAATCTGCAGTTGAAGGTATTGAAGATATGACTACTTTATTAACTTATACCGATGCTCTTGGTATTTCTTCATTCTTTTCTTTTGATCTGTCTCTAGCCCGTGGTCTTGATTATTATACTGGTGTGATATATGAAGCAGTTACCGAAGCTTCGGCGCCTCCACCAAATGCTGCGGAACTAAAAGAGCAAGCTAAGTCCGGACGGAAAGATAAAAAGAAGAGCAAAAAAAGTAAAGGGGAAGAAGAAGATGATGCTTCTGAGTATGTAGGAGTTGGATCAATTGCGGCTGGAGGAAGATACGATAAATTAGTTGGTATGTTTGCTGGTGGAAAGAAGAACAGTTCTATCCCATGTGTAGGTATCTCTTTTGGTATTGAACGACTCTTTTCTATCATAAAATCGCGCCAGAATTTAGTTGAACAGATTAGGCCATCTGCCATAGAGGTATTTGTGATGGCTTTTGGAGGAGGTAAAGAGTGGGACGGATTTTTACCTCAGAGAATGGCGGTTGCTAAACAGTTAAGGGAGGCTGAAATTTCTACAGAATATTTATTGAAAGCCAAAGCTAACAGTAAGAAGCAGTTTGATGCTGCGGACAAGATTGGAGCACCTATCGCCGTCATTTTAGGGCAGGAGGAATACCATAAAGGAACCATCCGTGTTAAGAAACTGAATCTTGGAGAAGGGGCAGATGAAGGTCAAGAGGTTCCTATTGGAGAGCTGGTTCCTGTTGTGCGGAAAGCTCTTGCTGAAATTTCCCTCTCCAAGCATGGAATTGATGATATTACGGCTTTATTAAGAGGTACCGGTTTGTAGAAATTCATATGCATATGCATTTTGTTGTGCAAAGAAGTTTGATGCTTCGAGCATATGAAACTTTAAATTTGTATATATTTTTATTTATATTTTTATTTACATTTTTATTTACATTTTTATTTACATTTTTATTTACATTTTTATTCACACTTCATCATCATATATATTTGAGATTAGAGCTGTTAAAGCTCGTGGTACAGTGGCTGATAGCATACTTGCAATTGCAAAGTCACGGCTCAATGGGGTGAAGTGGAGATCTGAAGACATTATTTGTGTATATGATTAGGTAAGATGGTGTCTAGAATGTGTGTCACGTGAGTTTGCGCATGAGCCTGATTTCCCCAACAGACTTCTGATTGGCTCACTGGTGCGCGTAGCAAAATTCAAATTTTTCACGGGAATCAGTCATAGTCACTATTAGTGAGGAAAACGTTATACATGCAATATAAATAAGCTGATAGATCCACCTTCTTTTTCTTTCTTTTCCATACTCTACACCCCTTTTGTCCTCAATTGATACACACAAAATGGTTTCTTCATCTGTTCTCGGTTTCCCACGTATTGGCCCTTTCAGGGAATTGAAAAAGGCCACTGAAGCCTACTGGCAAGGTAAGACTACCCAGGATGAGCTCCTTGCAGTCGGTAAGAAGATCAGATCTGATAACTGGAAACTTCAAAAAGAAGCTGGTGTTGATATCATTGCATCCAATGACTTTTCTTTCTATGATCACATTCTTGATTTGTCTGTTGCCGTCAATGCTATTCCAGATCGTTACACAAAATTCGATCTTACTCCTCTTGATCTTTACTTTGCAATTGGTAGAGGTCTCCAAAGAAAAGCAACCGAAACTACTGCTGCCGTTGATGTTGTTGCCAACGAAATGGTTAAATTCTTTGATTCTAATTACCATTATGTCAGACCTACCTTTGCCAATTACACTAAATTCAACCTCAATTCTACTAAGGCTGTTGATGAATATCTTGAAGCAAAAGCTTTAGGAATTGAAACCAGACCTGTCATTTTTGGTCCAGTTTCTTACTTATTCCTCGGTAAAGCTGAAAAGGGTCATTTGGACCTTGAACCAATCTCTCTCTTGGACAAGTTGTTACCTGTTTATGCCCAATACTTAAAGAAATTGGCTGATGCTGGTGCCAAAACTGTTCAAATTGATGAACCAACTTTGGTTCTTGATTTACCCCAATCTGTTCAAGCTGCATTTAAAACTGCTTTTGAATACTTGGCTGCTCAAGAAGGTTTACCAAAAATTGTCTTGGCTACCTATTTCGGTGATGTTAGACCAAATTTACCAGCCATCAAAGATTTACCAGTTTCTGGTTTCCATTTCGATTATGCACGTGTTCCTGAACAATTAGAAGAAACAGCTGCCATCATCTCTAAAGATCAAGTTCTATCTGTTGGTGTTGTCGATGGTAGAAATATTTGGAAAAATGATTTCTCTAAATCTATTAAAGCTGTTAAGGCAGCCGTTGAGAAAGTTGGTTCCAACAATGTTATTGTTGCTACCTCTTCTTCATTATTGCACACACCTGTTGATTTAGAAAGTGAAAAGAAATTGAATGCTGAAATCAAAGATTGGTTTTCATTTGCTATTCAAAAGGTTGGTGAAATTGTTACCATCACTAATGCTGTTAATGGTGTTGATGTTTCTAAGGCTTTAGCTGCCAATGCTAAGAGCATTGATGCCCGAACCAATTCCAAACTTACCAATGATGCTGCAGTTAAAGAAAGAGTTGCTGGAATCACAGAAGCTGATGCCAAGAGAAAATCTCCTTTTGCTACTCGTCTTGAAGCACAAAAGTCTACTGTCAATGTTCCTCTCTTCCCAACAACAACTATTGGTTCTTTCCCACAAACTAAAGAAATCAGAATCAACAGAAACAGATTGGCTAAGGGTGAATTATCCCCAGAAGCTTACGAAAAATTCATTGAAAGTGAAATTGAGATGGTTATCAGATGGCAAGAAGAGGTTGGTCTCGATGTTTTAGTCCATGGTGAGCCAGAGAGAAATGATATGGTTCAATACTTTGGTGAAAGATTAAGAGGCTTTGCTTTCACTACATATGGTTGGGTCCAATCTTATGGTTCAAGATACGTTAGACCACCAATTGTTGTTGGTGATATTTCTAGACCTGGTCCTATGACTGTTAAAGAATCTAAATACGCCCAATCTATCACCAGTAAACCAGTTAAAGGTATGCTGACTGGTCCAATCACTACATTAAGATGGTCTTTCCCTAGAGATGATGTTTCTGAAAGAACTCAAGTTTTACAGTTGGCTTTAGCTTACCGTGATGAAGTCAATGATTTGGAAGCTGCTGGTGTTAAGGTTATTCAAGTCGATGAACCTGCTGTCAGAGAGGGTCTTCCTCTTCGTGCTGGTCCATTACGTGAAGATTATTTGGATTACTCTGCTCGTGGTTTCAGAATTGCTACATCTGGTGTCCAAGATGATACTCAAATCCATTCTCATTTCTGTTACTCTGACTTGGATCCAGCCCAAATTAAGGCATTGGATGCTGACGTTGTTTCTATTGAATACTCTAAGAAGGATGATGCTCATTATATTGAGAATTTCTTCCACTATCCTAACCACATTGGTCTCGGTTTATTTGATATTCATTCTCCACGTACTCCACCAAAGGAGGAATTTGTTGCAAGAATTGAAGAAATTCTTAAATCTGGTTATCCACCGGAGAAATTATGGATTAACCCAGATTGTGGTCTTAAAACACGTACTTGGCCTGAAGTTAAGGGACAATTAACCAATATGGTTGAAGCTGTCAAAGTCTTCCGTGAAAGGTATTCCAAAAACTAGTTAATGTTATGATGAAAGTTCTCTTCTTATTGTCATGTCGGGGTGGAGAGTGAGGTTCCTATCCGTCCGAGGGTAAAAGTTTGGGAGGATGTGAAGTGGGGAATAATTAGAGGTGTATAAAAATTTAATTGATTTTAATAGCTACGTTTTGGAGCTATCATGGAAATCGGTATACAGGTGTAGGGAGGAATTGTCGTGATTGTATGTAAAGTTCTTTGTATGTTTGTTGGTGCATATTTGTAAAATTTTGGATGATTATAGAGGCCCGTTCTAAATATCACCTACAAAATCATCCTGTTTGTACGAATTATTCAATTTTGAGAATCATAATATCGAATATTCTATCATTTATGTAAAAGGTATATAATAATATAATGGGATTTCAACATCGAACAAAGATATATAAATACTGGAAAAAATAGGGGACTTGAGCCTTTTTCATGCTTGCCAAAATACACACAAAAGTTAAGGTTTGTTTATATGTCACATGATCAATTCCCGAATTGGAGCTGTGACTGCCTTTCTCAGGGCGTGTATATTACAGACATGCGAGTATATTTCAGCATGAATACACAACTTTGAACTAGGAAAGGTAGTGGAATATATTGGTTGGGTACTAGACAAATCAACTTATTTTGGCATTACAATGAAGCACATTCAAACCGAACAAGTTCTTGATATCCCAGAAGGAGGTATGTAGTATTTACTTAGACTCTTTTACTCGTTTGACCCGAACTATTTTGATTATTCAATGATTCAAGATGTAAAACAAACAAGCAGAACAAATCGATAAGAAATACCGAAAATACCACAAATATATTTGTTAAAATTTGACAATACAGCAAAATTTAATCAACTAGGATAGATGACCATTACTTGATTTCAAAAAATACATAATATTAGGTGAAAACCAGAACATACATCAGAGTTTCAAATTCTCTCAGGCCATTCTAACATTAAATTTTTAGTTACTGTCCAAATCAAGGCCAGAGACATCACTGTTAAAGGACCAAGAGGCACTTTAAACAAAATCATTCGTCATGTTAATGTCACTTTCCGAAAAATTTCTGACAAGCAAATCAAACTTTTTGTTCATCATGGAGATAGAAAACATGTTGCTGCTTTAAGAACTGTTAAATCTTTGATTTCTAATATGATTACCGGTGTCACAAAGGGTTACAAATATAAGATGAGATATGTATATGCCCATTTCCCCATTAATGTCAATATTCTTGATGAAGCTGAAGGAAAGGTTGTCGAAATCAGAAATTTCTTAGGTGAAAAGAGAGTCCGACATGTAAAAATCACCCCAGGAGTTGATGTTGAAATTTCTACTACGCAAAAGGATGAAATTGTTCTATCGGGAAACTCAGTAGAAGATGTTTCTCAAAATTGTGCTGATATTCAACAAATTACAAGGGTTAGAAATAAGGATATCCGTAAATTTTTGGATGGTATCTACGTTTCTGGTAAGGGAGTTATTAACGAAGATGCCTAAACTACTTAAATATTTGAAATGATTGTACAATGATATCCATGTTAATAGGATTTATAATATATCATGGATTTAGCGATTTAATGAGCAGAAGCTTTACATCTAAAGCATAAGTAGTGTAATTCTTAATAAATTTATACTGTTAGCTATAAGCGTAATTATTCTAAGTTCTCTAACTTATCATAATATCAGAACTTTCGTCTGACTGTAATGCTTCGTAATTAAAATAGTTATCATGACAAAGTAAATCCCATTGCAAAATATTCATTAATAAATATTATTTGATTGTGAATATCTATAAAAAAACTTTACATATCACATTTCCAAAACAGGCCCACATCCAATGGTTCGCCAGTTTCTCATATCAATTTGCCATCCTTTCCAGGATTCCAATTGTTGCTTAACATGCTTTACATTTTGAGAATCGCTGTACAAATTATCCTCATTTTGGATGGAATATCCACTCGTATCTTGATTATAACTTGAAGGTGATAGTGTTAAATGATCACTGTCATCATTCTGAGGATGCGAACCTCGATCAAGAAGTACTTTATCAAGTTTGATTTTTAAATGTAAAGCACGAGCTTCAGCAGTATTCAATTGATCTTTTAAATTGGTGTTCTCAGATTTCAAATTACTGTTAACTTCTTCTAAATGTGAAAGCTTCTTTTTATAATTTTCAATCTCCTTTGAGAGATCTGCTATAGTAGATTTATAATCCTCTTCTTGTTCATCCGATTCGTGAGTTACATGTGTTTCCTTTGGTGTCGTGGGTTCAGTAACTAACGATGTTGTCTCTGATTTGGAAGTATCTCCCTCGTGTTCTTCCTTAGCTTCCGGTTCTATGGAATTTGAAGGAGTTTCTTCTTCTGTCTTACTTTCCTTTGCCTTTTTCTTGTTTTCCTTCTTTTTCTTCTTCTTAAATTCTTCCATCTAATAATTCACTGTCAGAGTCATGCGGTGGTTTTAAATATTGATACAAACAACCAAACAAGCTCATACCTTTTTTCTTGCAGCAGCAAGTCTTTCTGCCTTTTCCTGTTCTGCGTCCTTCTCTACAGGAACATCCGTTGGTGGGGTATTTTCTTGTTTCTCTTCTTCAGCCATAACTGCTTTTAGTACAAGTTGCGTTCTAACAGTTAAATCAGATGTGTATCTGTGTGATGTATGGATGTTAAAATCTGTTCGGTAATCTGAAAGAACATAATTAGTGTACATGTGGAAGTTATATCGGCGTAGAGAGAATTAAATAACCCGGTAATTAGAATAATATCCATTTCGTCACTTTATTTCTTTTTCAACCATCATTTGTTTAGCATACAATTTGGTCATTATGTGAGTTATTTATTAGCCAATTATTAATAAGGAATAGTCATTTTAGGCACGTTTCTGACACCCAAGAATTTTATTGTGTAGCTTAAAATATTTTTGGAACATTTGTTTGTGTGTCGGTGTAATTACAAGTTTATCACCAACATTTGTTTATGATGACTTATATGACAAGCAATTTAGATACTATCGGAGAAAGAATAAGGATGGGTGGTTTTGATCAATATCCTATTGATTATGATCCAACCGATCCAAATGTTGAAAAAATTATAGCTACGCAACAACTACAAATATTAAATGAAAGTGATGGATTTTTTAATATTAATTATGGACAAGATAATTCAATCAAAAATTTTGGTCCTGACCCTAAAATGTGTGTTATTGGTACTGTTCCAAAAAACTTATTATTTCTCAAGTGATGCTTCAACAAAATTAAATTATAAAGGGTCATCAACTGATAATATCAATACTCAAGCAACATTAATTTTAACTTAATCATATGATGTAACAACATCATCATTAGAATTTGTTTCTGCGAAGTATGAGCGGCAACTCATGCCAAAGCATTTGTGCACAAATGATTATTTCCATATTAATAATTGGCTAATAAATAACTCACATAATGACCAAATTGTATCCCAAACAAATGATAACATTAACAGAAACAAAATAACGAAACATAAATTAGACTGTATCAGATTCAATTTGGAAATACTGTAGTAAACCTGTGTAACTAAACAGGTACTACGTATGTAAGCATTACATGAGATAACTTTCTACAAATACATATAAAATGGTAACCAAAAACATTTTTCGTTATTATATACCATCGATTTTTCTTTCATAGGTAAACTGGAAAGTTCTTTTTATTTTAACCAAAACATAACATACTCTAAGGAAAATCCGTGAAAAAGAAGGATGTTTAAAAGAAAGGTGTTCGATAATCCAAGAAAACGGCTGGAGCACGATATGAGAGCTAAACAGCAAGCAGGTATGCTGGGTATTCATTTCTTCTGAGATTCCATAAAATGCTTGGGATATATAACTTGTTTTTTAACGGTTGAGAAAAAGAGTTTCAAAAAAATTTACATGGGTTTCTTTTATTTATATAATTTGCAGCCTGTTATTAGCGTGGACTCCACCGGGGAGACATTCATGTTAAAATATGTTTTCATACATAATTATACCTTTCATTTTATTTTCATATTGGCTATGTTTTTGAAGTTTATTTTTAAATATTAAATACTATAACTTTTAGATCAAAGTCAATTGAGGCATATCTATATTTCAAATGGTTAAAAATGATTAAAGTTTCAATGAGATTAAGATATTCTTAGATAACGTTTATCAAGAGGTTTACGCTTTTCTGAGTGAAACAATGTTGCAACCTAGTGCCTACTAGCCAAGCTCCTGGAAACTGAAAACCACCGACCGTACCAAATCTCAGTCTAAAGCAAAATATATAGAACTAAAATGCGATGCATTTGAGTAATAAAATTTTCAATTACCTTTATCTATTTAAAGTGATGGTGTAAAGTTTATATCCTCTCTGATCAGAAATCATATTAGAACGTAAATTTATTCGAATTCTATTGCAATTGAATTCGATAATCATTATTTACTTTAGAATACTAATAGAAAATTATCTATACCGTATGCCGTATAGAGCTGCACATAGTATTGGCAGTATGGTAGCTATTCATATTTGTACCTATAATCAAAATGAAAACTGATATTACTATATTATAGATTATGCATGTTAAGAGTCCTCCACGGTATCATAGTAAAGTTGGTGATTACTCCCTGTTATATAATATAGTTGATATTGTAACCTAATCATAATTATAATTTACAATTGTTGAATTTAACTTAAGTAATAGTATAACTTATAATTTGTCAAACGGTGAATACTTTAATCTCCACATATATATATAAATATTAATAATATTCTTAATTTTATTTTATTACTAACTTAATGAAGATTAACACCTGAAAATTAAATTAAGATTATCTTGGTGAAATATAAATAAGTATAATTGTGGTGCGTATAGGATATCAATTACAAACTGCAATAATAACTATGGATCACTTATAAGATAAGCCTGCAATTAAAACTATTGATAATATTAAAGGTTATATACATTCTGTTAATGCTAAATCATCATAAATGCAAAATAAAAATTCATATAAAAAAAAATAACAAAATCATCATCAAACTCTAAACAAAAAAGCTATAGAGTAATTCTCTGTATTTTGGCCAACCTTTTAAGGAATCAAGTTGCTCATTTAATTCTTTTTCTTCTTCAGTCTCTACATATCTATCAGTTACTAGATCCATTTCATGAAGTTTGACAGTTTTAGTCTTTTTGAAAAGTTTCCAGACGACATATAAGAAAGGCATAATAATTAATTCGACATAATTTTGAAAGAAACTTGAGGTATCCCATGGTGAAAATGCTGACCATCCTTGGACCAAGATAATAAAAGTAACTGATATGACAACTAACCAAGGTCCCCATGGGTAAGTCCAATTTCTAAATTGTAACAAATGTTCTTTATTTTGTACCTTCAATGCTCTTCTAAATCTGATAGAGGTTACACCAATGGACCACCATGAAATCTGATTAGAAACGCCCACTAAAGCTTGTAGCCAGGTCCAAAGAGTACCGGCGCCAATAAACGAAGAGCCAAAACATAAGCCCGAAATCAATGCAGTTGCAAACAGAGAAGCGTATGGTACTTTATATCTTGTTAATCTCGAGAAAACTTTTGGAGCGTATCCTTCGATCGAAAGAGTATACATGATTCTTGTACCTGCAAATAATGCATGATTTCCGGCCGATAGCACTGATGTCATGATGACAGCATTCATAAAAGATCCTGAAACTTTTGAACCCACTAGTTGGAATACAATTGTAAATGGAGATGTTGCGGTATCTCCTGTGGATAGATTTGGGTAGTTATATGGGACAGTAATACCAATGATGAGAACAGATAATATATAGAAAATAAGTATACGCCAGAAAACAGTCTTTACAACTCTGGGCATTGTCCTGGAAGGGTTTTTAGTTTCTCCAGCTGTTACTCCGATAGATTCAGTTCCACCATAAGCAAAAGATGCGGTGACAAAAACAGATGCAAACCCTCTGAAACCATTAACAAATGGTGCATCACCAATTTTCCAATAGTGAAATCCCAGATATTCATGATCTGGATTTTTACCAACATTGACACAAATACCAATAATAATGAATATTATAATTGAAATAACCTTTAGTAATGCGAGCCAATATTCTAATTCACCATAAAATTTCACATGGATTACGTTAATTGAAATAAGGAAAACCCAAAAAATCAGAGATATTACCCAAGCTGGGAAATCGCTCCAATATTTGAAAACCAACTGTAAAGCTGTTAAATCAGAAGCTGTTGAAATGGCATCATTAAACCAATAGTTCCATGTTAGAGCAAAACCAAAAGCAGTGTCGACATATCTTGTTGCATAAGTACAAAATGAACCAGCGACAGGAGTGAAAGTCGTCATTTCTCCAAGAGATAACATTGTGCAATAAACAATAGCACCAATAATAGCATAACAGATGAGCAAAGCAGCTGGACCACCTTTTGTTAAAGATTTGCCTGTTCCTAAATATAACCCTGTTCCAATGACACCTGCAATCGCAATCATGTTGACCTGTCGAGCGGAAAGACCTCTGTTTAATTTATCTTCATGTTTTTCTGTTTGAAAATCAGAGGCTACTTCAGCCGTTTCCGAATTATGCTTTTCTATATCATCGATTCCTGCACTTTTGAATGGTGTGGCAGAAGAATAAGGATCCAACGAAGAAATACTGTCCTCACGAGTCTCCACACGTGCAGTGTGTTTTTGACTCATCTCTGTTATTTAAAACGGATTAGTTAACGAGCGATGAGGTTGAAAATAAAAAGAATATAAGACGAAGCAGAATTTTTCATTTGATCGCAACACCATAAGCTTATATAAGTAAAGATGTCAAAATACATCAATGGTGATGATGCCATACCTGGTGACCTCATGTTTTAAAGTTTTCATTATGAAAGGCATCCCACGTGATGTATGGTGATAATTGTTAATGCGGAGACGCCGTGAGCTTGCTTTTGACTTTTATTATAATGAGTAAATGGAGGTTGAAATTATTTGTGATTACTCGTAATATTAATTTGTTTTCAGATCAAATGATTATCAAGTTCTATGTTTCTGGTTACTCAGGATCAAATTTAAAGCTTTTTTCAGATGTATAATGAAGTTTCTTATTCCAGAATCCAGATAGCTGAGATGAATTATAATAAAATGTAATATAATATGATGATCCATGGCTCATGACTCATGATCAGTATGAAAAATTCATGGAAGACAATGTTGGATATCCTCTTTTGAGCAGCAACAGGAGTGTAACGGTTCAACGTGGTCTTTAATTACTAATGCACATGCACAGTGTTTAAATTTCTACTTATGTTTGTTTAAATCTATAAATTTAAATGTTTAAAAGTTTGGTAGTGTCAGACAAACTTTCGGTAAAAATCATAATTATAATATTAACTTTGTGGTACATCTGTCATAAATTTAAGAGTTTTTACCACAATTATTTTGCATTCTTATGCAGATTCGGAACAATTTCAAACAATCCAACCATAATGTTGATATTTCAATATTAATGGCGCCGGTTCATATACCATTTATATACGGTCTATGTGTATGTAGCTCTTGTTAATTTTATTTGGAGTTGTATTATTGATTTGAGTTTCAACTGATAAATATGTATAGAATATTATTCCTTTTAAGATCTAAAAATGTAGGGATCCAATTATCGTTGATCAACACATCTCACACAACAATTAGATTTCCAAAGCATATAATTATTTAAATCTTGAGATTAGCTAACCTAATTATAATTATATAATGTAAAATTAGAAACTCAGAAGTTTAATTATATTCAATTTAAATTGCAAACTTGACTACTTCTTAAACATTTGAACAATTTTCAGAAGACATATAATATCAAAGTAATGATAATGATAATATTAATAGACACATGCATAGGGGATATTATCGTTAACGTTAAATACTATAATTATAGGACTGTTTTTAACTATTAGGTCTGTAATTATAAAACCTACACAGGTTCTTATACACCTTCCTTTAAAATTTGATAATTAGATGCCCATTAAAGAAAACCTCCTTATAAATATAATTAAGTAGAGTATATTTTTAAACCACCAGTCCTATAGTTCACAATCTTCATCGAAAATATCGCAAGGGATTCTTCTTGATATTTGTATTTGCTCAAGCTTCTGAGTATTCAAATTTTATTAGAAGCAGCAATGATATCTTTTACAATAACATACATTTATAATATCTGTTTATGTCAATAATTATTAACTATGGATTTTGAATGCAATTGTAATCAGTATATTATACTAGAGTAATATAGCGCTTTTACATACACGTATATGATAGTAGTGATCTATATCTTTAGTATCTTCAATTTTATTTTCTCATCTATGATTTGACACCATTCAATTCCCCTTCGTAGTTGTTGAAATCATATGATCATAGATTGACAATAATGTTGAATTTACTCTAGTTTAATTTCAAAAATATATAGATTGGTTGGATTGCGATGGGAGTAAAGATCATGATTTGATATTCGGGTATTGAGAATATTCTTATAAAAGATAGTTAAAGTCGTATACCAATAATTAATATTAATTAATCCATGTGATATACTTACATGAAGATAACATATAGCTAATTTTAATGGTATACTAAATTTAACTATTATTATTATACTATTATCCCAATTTCACAAACTCAATTAGGTAGGCCTATATAATTTTGGAATATTTTGCAAGAAAATGGAAATACATTGACTCAGAATGAATCCAAAATCAATTATATTTTGTTGTTGGTTTTGCAATTCGTGGTTGAAATGTATCAGTTGTGGGTGTCCGTCTAATGACAGTATAGACATACTGAGGTTCCTTCATGAACTAAGAATCAAAAGAATCAAAGAAATCAAAAAAAAGTGGCACATATCCGAAAATAAAGTATCTAAATAAAATTAAAATAATTATAATATAAACCTACTTATTCTTAGATCGTCAATTAGAGAATCAGATCTTCTTCATTCGCTCTACTACCAGCTCTTTCTTAGTAGTACTCATGGACTTTTTTGAATTTATTTATTCGATCATTTCCTTTACTGGATCTTCTGTAATGCACGGAATGATTGCAATGATTACCGTTACACCAGTTAAACACCTTTCTGATGGATTCTTCATATTTCCGGGTAAATAACTGATCAGACGGTGATCTGATAAGTTCCTCTTATGCATTGTTCACCTCCCACAAGTCGGGTCTTAGTTACCTTATTTTTCCTCTAAAATCATACACTCTCTAATTAGCCTCAATTTTTCTTCATGGTAGCTTTATCAAGTTAATTCACATTCTGGGGCTTTTTATTCCCATCCAGAATATTTTTCTTACCCTGTAGCTTGTTAAAAAGAACCGACAGTTGTAGTGGGTATATCTAATTTCCTTTTAGTAGGTTTTTACTGAAAGCTAATTTTTTGCTCCTCGAGATATGCCAAGAATATCATCCTTTTAGAATTTATGTAATTTGCACACTCTTAAGCAAAACTCTTGAGTCACTTCATCTAAATATCTTTTCTTGGGTTTCGAATTGTGAGGGAGCCTAGATTAGTTAAAGAACCTTCGTAACACCTACATAAAATTATCAATTTTCCTTTAACAGAAAGACATCTATCTTTATGTTAGTCTTATAATTATTGAAGAAACTCAATATCAAACTCAGTTATGTTACGAAGTCATCAACATTAAATATTCCTCGGTCACGAAAGTTACAAATTACTATATTTAGCTCGCGGTTTTCTGATCATTAATAATTTACATCGATATTTCAATGAAAATTACTTATTATTTATAATTATGGCTGGTTCTGATAAATTTCAAAATCACACAATATATGATGACCATTTATCATTATAAATTAAATCTTAGATGATTTTTGTAGTTACGTCATATATATATTGTATTATAGTGCATAGGAGGATATTTAACTTATAGAGTGTGTTCCTTGGCTAAGGGTAAATCAAAAATCAAGACATACTTTTCAAAAACTTTTCATAATTCGAATCATATAAACCTGTAAGGCCTTATATGGATTTTTACATGTTGTCAAGTGGAGAGCCAGGTAATGCCTCTTTAGCGCTTTATTATACATATACCAGCTCTTCTCTCATATAAACTAAGGCCTAGAAATGCATTTTGTTTCTTCGGTCATTTTTTTACTAGACTTTTGTAATAGACGGAGCGATTGCCGTTACGCCGGTTAAATGTCTAGCTGAAGGCTTTTTAATATTTGTATATTAGAGATCAGGTTGTGATTTAATACACGGGTAAAGTATACAATGACCACCAGTTCCATGGCACGAGTTTTAGTTGCCCATCTTTTCCGACCGACATCACTCGAGCTCACAAGTTTTTCGCATTTTTTTGGTATATTTTCCCCTATCCATCTAGTACAGTATACGTATAGCTAAGAAATCTACATAGTCTTATATATTAAAATTCTCGCTATGACACAGACAAGATGTCCCCAATAAGATGATGGCCGAGCTTTTCGGATTTCTACTGCTACTCTAAAACATTTTTTTTATACCCCACAGATTATCCATAGTATAAGCTATTGTTACGCATATGCAATCAAAAGGGTAGGTAGGTGTAACCACTATAACACAATATATAGGTATAGCTGCACATAGTAGACCGGCACAGTGTAATGAAGTACGAGTTTTCACGTCGACGGCCATTACAAAGTTTTCTAAGGTGAATATTGATTGAAAACGAAAAGTGAGGAATTAGAGGATTTTGTTCCTCTTTTATATTAATTTTTAACCCTATATTTAAATAACTATCTGTAATTAGAATGATTATGCTTTTACCTTTTAAAAACTACTATAATACTTGTTATATAATTATTTTGTCAACATTCTATTCAGGTTGTCCTATAATTCATATATACCATGTAACATAATATGAGTAGTGTAAGGATAGCGGATAGAACCTGACAAGTAAATATAATATTATAAATGTGATATCGCGATCGATTATATACTATGATCGAATTTCCTCAGCTCCTCTTGCTACTTTTCAGTTTTATTTTTTACATTTTAGTTTATATATTTTATTCACCAATAAATGTTCTCAAGCTTATTATAATACTTATCAAACATACCTCGATCTCGATTTATATTTATAACATTATACATATGGATTCTATAGCTATTATATGCTATAATAGTATTATGATGCACTATAACTGTTGAAGTTGAGCTTTAAATTTATCGAAACGTATACCATGAGGTATAGCTATGCTATAGTTTATTATAGAACATTAACCTCTCTCCATAAATATAAGCCATATAATGGTGGAATCTAGAAACAAAGTTTTTAGTGGTTGGAGTAGATTTAACTATATATATTGAGGTTAATTCCATATTAAATTAAACTTATACGTTTTGATTGTAATATTATAGAAATTTCATAGCTCAACTTCCATAGCTTTCCAATGCCATAGAGTTTTTGTATATACGTATCAATTGAATTGGGTTAATATATTGCATATGGTGTCGAGATGGTATTTAATCTGTAAGTATAATTTGTAATTGGCTATGGATCGAGAGTGGTATGTGAGTTATAATGAAATAAAGAAACAAATAGAAGAAACAAAGTTTTTAGTGGTTGGAGTGGTTTCTTATTTAAAAAGTGTAAGTGTAAATGCCTATATAATTATAACGTTAATTACAATTGACACAAAATTGACACTTGGATATTCTAATTATAATATTATAATTAATATTTAAATTTTATTTTAACCAATTGTAGATTTAAATTTACTATTATTATGCTTAACCATTAAAGTATTAAATTTGATATATATATATATAATTTATTTCATTAATATTGATAATATTGGTTTCGATTTCTTTAATACTAATAAATATATAATAACAGGTAACCTCTATACACCAAAATTTAGAGGGTGATCTCCGAGGGTGTAGCATGTACTCATAGCTTTCCAACAATACACTTTTGAAATTAACTTCAAGTATGACCAAGGTAACTTTAAACTGAAAATTTTAGATAACTAATATTAGTTGTTAGTACCTAACCCTCCTGTGACTATTGTGGATGGCTATATGGAGCTCACGACAAGGAAGAATAATCAGGTTTTGGTATTCATGAATGAAACTCCATAATTGTTTTGTATCGGACTAGGTTGTGAAGTCTATTCCAGTCGTAAATCCGATTCTACATTAGCCTATGATACCCGAAACTTGGTTGCATCATTTATATAAGATATTACAATCAACTACCTGAGGTCAAGAAAAGGATATTTAAGTTGTCGGCCGACAACGGCAAGGAGAAGGAAGCCGGCACAATAGACAAACTGAAACACTCCAACACAGGCCGATACATAAGATATTGTCCCACATAAAATTTTTCAACTTGGAAAACCTCCACTGCTTCTGTTTTATGGTGAATATTCTTGCTACGATTCTCTGGCTTTGGAGTCCTGTTAATATTGGTGAAGGCAGGGCCATTATTGTTTGCTAAGTCGGTTGCTTTTGGTACGGTTTTAACTGGGGGTGACCAATCCCGCCCCCTTCACAATTACCACTTTCAGACTCCAAGGAAGGACCTAGACTGCAGTTGAACATCACATGGCCGTCGTATATGCATGCTCATTCTGTAGTTAGAAAAAACAGTAATTCCGTACAAGTGATATGCGGTAGTGCATTAATGAACAAGTGTATGCAAAGGAGTGCGTGGGAGTATCTGCACGTAGACGCGCAACGGGTTGCGCAGCTATGCATATGCTTAATTCGGCAAAGTTAGAAATTCAATTTTATTTTAAAACTTTTATTGTTAATCTAATTTGGCGAAATATATAATTAATATTATCCTTCCTTCTTAAAACCTTTCTTCGATTCTGCAATTGTACACTACTTTCTTATTAAAAACCATAATGGCTTTCAACCAGTCTTCGAAAATAAATCCTACATTTTTTGGCTATGTTGCCAACACGAAGGACGCTCTAATTTTAATTCAGGCAGCCTTGAACAACACTTTACCCTCCGTTCCAAGAAGACCACATGACAGAGAACGCTCCGACCTTATTCAATCTGGTAATATTTTTGTGTTCAGTGAAGAAAAGTCAGGGATCAAAAGATGGACTGATGGTGTAGCTTGGTCTCCTTCTAGAATTCTTGGCCGATTTCTTGTTTACCGCGAATTAGATAGAAATGCTACCAATGACAAAAAGAAGGGAAAAGGTGATAAAAGAAAGTCTGGAAAAAAGAGAAAGCGTGAGGACGAAGATGAAGGTGGTCTTAATGACTATTCTCCTTCAGGCGCTGCTGGTGTTTTTCCAAACACAGGTAACCATTTGAATCCTATTGCCAATGGTTCAATTGGAGCTTCATCAAATATCATTCAACAACAACAACCAGGACAATATCCACCTATTGGTCAGTATAATAGAGCTTCTACAACTTCCACTCCTAATAGAGCTCTTGTTGGTTCTTTAGTTACTTCTTATGCTTTTCGTGAACGTGGCCTAGTAAAGAAAACTTTGTCTATCACAGTTTCTACCCCAGAAGAAGAAACAATTCATTTAGTTTCCTACTATGCTGCAGAGGACGTTCAAAGTAACCGCTTAGCTAGACCATCTGATTCAGAGGGATTAAAAAATATGAAATTAAATGCTGATTTATGGAATGCTGTTAAAGAATCCGGCCTTGGATCTAAATCCTCCACTTCTGAAGACCCTCTTTATGATGAATTCAGTGGTAATCAATATGAATATCAAGTTCAATACAGAGGTATTCCGGGTCAACCAATTATTGGACAGCCATTACATGGTATTCCAATTCCTCAACAAATACCACAACAATTGCCCCAACAATTAGGTCAACAACAATTAGCAAATTATTCTAATAACGGTAAATTTGCTTATCCTATATCTTATCCTCATCCGTATAACGGTATGCCTCAACAATTGGTACATTCTGGATATGGCCATCAAGATGTTGCTTATGGCATGCCCTATGGAAATCAACAACCTCCTACAGCAACAGCTAATATAAAGACCGAATCATCAGGTGTCTATTATAGCCCATCCAATCCAGCCTCTATTCCACAATTGGGCAAAAGTCAAACTTATCAACCTCAACAGTCTCAGCCTCAACAGGTTCAACAACAATCTCAACAATCTCAACCTCAGCAAGCTCAACAGTCTCAAGTTCCACCAGCACAAACTCCCACTCAGCCACAAAGTCATACTCCTCTAACGCAGACACAGACTCCTAATCAACAGCAACGCCAAAGTTCAATTGTTGACGGACCTCGTCCTGGGTTCATGCCATTCTCTGATTCAAATCAAAATTATTCTACATCAACTAGATCAACTTCTACTTATGGCTCTGTTCCTATGGGAGGTGCATCTTTTGGGCAACAGCAGCATCCCACTACTGTTCAGCAATCTGCACCTGGTCAGCAATATGCTACTAACAATTACAATGGATATCCTGATGAATCAGCAAATTATCAATCTTTTCAAATGCCCGCTGGTCAATATAAATCAGGAAACGCCCATTAAAAGACTTTATTTTAATAATCGACTCCTTATATTTATTCAGACTATAGATTTTCGTTATTGCAACCTTGTAATACTTTTATTTTCTTTATGTAGCTTATATAATTATGTAACATTTTTATTGTTCCTGCTTTTCAGCTTAGTATATTATCAAATCTTCTTAAACTTTCAACATTATGTATTCCAAAAATTAGTAAACGTGGCTGTCAATCATTTTCAATGAAAAATTTGTAATCTATAATCAAATCTATATAGTTCATTTTCCTTCATCTTCCGGCGATATATCCTAAGAAGAAGTTGCGTCTAGCCCTTTAGAAAGAGTCGATCAGTATAACGTAGGAAATCTAAACCTAAATTTATTTAATCAAATGTTTGCATATCTAAGTAATTTTTGAATGCATTTCATCATCATGTAGTTCACTATCCCCTACTTTTCATTGTATATGGATAATCATCTATTCTATAATAGTTAATCAAGAGGAAGTATTGTAACATCAACTAGTATGATTTTTCACTGTCGGTCATATCTATGAAGCTCTAAAGTATATAGTTAGTGTTTAACCCTAACCATAAATTCAAATTCCAAAGCAAGCTAATTATAATTAGAATTAGTGTGTGCATCTTATGATAAAAAGAGAGGAGAACCTTTAGTGTACATATATATACGTAACTTATTACTCAACACTGACTCAACAGCTGTATGAGTCTGTATGGATCGCTCAATGATAGCTTACATAGTGCACATAGATGTAGGGCTTCCTGCCGTTCATTAAATTAACCAGTCAAATAGGGATGGCCATGATTGTACTTGATCGATCCTCAAAATATGACTTGTCGATACGTCAAGAATATATGATAATGAAGGCAAAAATATTCTTCAAAATTATTTAATCATATATTACGGGCCATAATTTATAATTAGTGACTAAAAATGACTTAGAAAAAGGAAATTCTGTGCGAAATTTTTCCATGATTATGAGGTTGAACTCATTGTTTTCTCCTTCCTTCCTTAACTCCAAATTCATGATTATAATATTATGATATTACATACACAATGCCAGTTTAGTAATTCATACATAAAAATAGCTTCTTTCACATAGTTGTTTGATGTTTAGCTTTAAATTCTCGGTTTTATTAATTTATTACTACTGACTCTACCACATTTACTCATACTCAAGATGCAACTGAAATGCATATTGAAACACGTTATTTATAATTACCACGGTATAAAAACTAGATTCCTATTAACACAAGTTTTAAGTTTTATAGTTATATATATATTGCTCAAGCTTTGCAAATGTAAACTTTAAGAGTATGCAGCATATACATGTATGTACACAAAATACGAGTTGATTGAGAAAAAAAGGCCAGATTCATCATGGATCTTGCATTGGTTAAACACTCCGGCAGCTGAAAGGGAAGGATATTTCTAGCAAAGATGGCTGCTCATTTTCTCTAATGTTCTTTCAATCCTATTGATCCTTTGAATTTGCAATATAGATTTGGTTTAGAATTTCAAATAACTGAAAATAGAAATAGATTTAAGGAATAAAACTCAGAACATCAGGTGCTGAAGTTAATGATTCGTCTACTCTATAAATAACATTTTTTTCGGCTATAAAAGCTTTTACCTTTCCACAATCATTAGTTTAAATAATCAAGTTTAATTGATTAATATGTTAATATTTTAATTGTTAACTTTCTGGAAGCTCAGTTGCAACCTATGAATAAATTTTTATCAACTGATATATATCCCTATATATATATTGTTACATGCCATTTCCCATATATTGTGTTAATTATATATATCTTAATCTGACTTGTTAAAAAAACTGGCTGAGGTTATTTTATAATTACTCCTAGCTATAGATTTTTTACACAAATTATGTATCATAATTGTTCAAAATACTTAGGATCAAATTTATTTTTATTCTTATTTAATTAAATTTTTTTTAAGTATAAAATATAAATGCATATGATCTTTTCACCTTATTGCAACTAAATATTAACAGAGAATAATGATCTTGAGAATCCAGAATTGACTCTATACCTAAAGTTGTGTAAATCTGAACCTATACTTAATTTTGTTATGAGAAATTACCGATTACGGATTAAGATATCAGAGTAGTAATATATATAGTTATAATTGTATGAATTAACTCTCATATAAGAAACTTTTCAAAAATGATGGATATCTAACCATTCAGAGCAAACTATGGAGTTATAATTAAATAATTAAATCGTAAGGAAATATAAACAGATCAAGTATGCGCTTATAAAAATATTAATATGGTGAAGTTACAATTTGAGTGCATCTATTGAGAAATTTGAGATTGAGGCGAATTTTATTAGATTTACTCCAGTGGTTCATATTTAAATTTTTTTGAATTGAATTTTTAGCTTATTACTCTTTTTTTATTATTGAGAACTAACGCAGGTGTCAAATATTTTAATGTTGACTTTATAATATAGACCTAATTATTAGCATTTGTCATTGTGTATGTTCCTTAATCAAGTTTATCGCGATAGCGATACATATATTTTAGAATTATAACAAAAATATTAACATAATTAGTATTGTAGAGAAATTATACATATCTTTATGGAAGAAGTTGCAATTGCAACATTTGTTAAATTACTATACCAAATCGTCATAATTTTGGAGCATATGGTTAAAGCTTGAAGGTTTGTGTTTAAATTTTGAATTTGTAATATAAGCATAACCAAAATATAAACTTCATAAGCTATAATGTGTAACACTTCCATAAACTTTGAAATTTTAAATATATCTAAAGTTAAAATAATAATTATAAACAAAATAAAGTATCATATATTTTTGATGCAGTTATCTGATAAACAAGTAACATTAACACGCCAAAATATTATTGTTGATCGTTGTGTCAACGTTATTGTTTGATTAAAAATTATCATGAAAAGTTATTACTGGTATGGAAAATTGTTCAATTCTCTCATTAAACAAAAAAAATTCAAAAAGAAGTCACGGCATTGTAAAGACTAAATAGATGATCAATTTCAGCTATATAGATGTATAATAAACCGTTTATTAAACCGTTTACCGGTATACACCACTAAACCTTTTTATAATATCCAAGTTAAGGGCTAGTATATAGCGCTTGACTTTGAATTACCTGTTCCAAGTGCAGGGTCATAGTAGGTTTGATGTAAGAAAAAAAGTTTTGTAATTGACTTTATATTAATTATTAATTATAAAATTATAATATGTTTCAATTTGGAAATAACTACATGAAATTTCAGCATGTTAGTCTTCACTTAAAAACATAATTGAATATTTTGAGCAATAATACTTCGATATTCTGATTGATATAATTTTTTCAGTAATACTCTATTTTGTAATATAATTATAAGCATATTATAATATGTTGTTATGGATAATATTTTATCCTACTAATCCTGGACATAGCCACATCGCTGCCACAATTGGTTGGTAATGTTGGGCATAATATGCAACTCTCCTCCTGCAGGGGCGCCCTGAAAGACACCCTGCATATCATGATGAACCATGGACCAAACTATTTATTTTGGTAACAATAATAAAGAACTGTAAGTAAATCGTAGCAGCCTATTATTATAATTAATAATTATCTATGTCATACAGGGATTCCTGCAGCGAACTTCTTTCTTTGCATCGTATCCAGAATACAAGCAATGTGAGCGTTCTTCTACGATTTATATAATTAATTAATATAACGTATTGAGCTCACTAGCTTCAAGCTTCCGATACACATTTTTCTTTGTTATACCTAAAAAATTGTATGTAATTAGTACCTTTCCCCTCTTAGAAGGCTGAGTTCCACTTCGAATAGTTTTTCGGGGATAAGTGAACATTGTGGTGGAAATTTGAGTTAATATAAGATGTTCAGATATCATCGTCAGATATCTCATATGTTTTCAAGTTTTCCAACCACGCTTTATAAGTTTTTTCTACCTCTTTTCGCCCACCCAAATCTATCTGAACTCTTATCAATCGTTGAAAGGATGAATTCTAGTTGTTGCAAACTTTAATCAAATATTTTTAAGGGTTTATTGCTTCAGCGCTTTCCTTCTGATATTTTTCCATGTGTTTTTTTACTTGTGAAACCCTTTTTGAGGCTAGTAGTTTAGGGGATTTCTTACTAGATTATAGAAAAGAGGTATAACTGGTTAGAATGGTTAATACTGGTTATTCAACTACAATCAAAGGAACATTCGAAATACAGGTGAAACTTAATGTATATTCAATGAGGGAAATAAATCGGTTAAGTACCATCTACGAATATGATGTGCTGACAAGCAAAGTATGAAGTGGTTGACCAATGCTGAGGAAGAATATTCGTTTTCTGATTTTCCAGAGCCACACAAAGAACTCAATCTACAGTTTACACTTGTATGTATTCTTAGGATTACATATTTTTTTCTAAAATCATTCAAAATTCTCTAATTCTAAAATATATCCTATCATTTTTAGCGTACATTAGAGGTATAGTCAGTTTAGAAATTCCAAGACTTCCTGTTCTCTAGAAAGCAATTATGTTTTTGTTATGTTTTTTTATTCTGAAAAAAAATTGAAATGTAAAGTATTATTTGTAAAAACAAATTTTCATTTAAAGCTAAACATTTTTATGCCCCATTTCAGTTAAAATCTATAAAATTAATGATTTAAATGGTTGTTTATTAACAATTTAGTGGGATGCCGAGGGTAGATATAATGGTGCAAACATAAACAGAGATATAAACACAAACGGAAATACAAACACAGTCTTGGGAGAATCCCATAATAGAATAAAAATAGAAAAAAGAAACATAATTCCAATAATTATAAACATCATGAAGTCAATGTAATCATAAATAGAGATAGTCGCCATCTACTTATTCTTGTGTATATATAGATTATTAGGGTGAGAGACGATGTGAAAATAAGCCACCATAATTGAAACAAACTTATGATAGTTTAACTAAATCTTTTTCTTCTCTAAGACCTCCAAAAAATGTAATTAGAAGATATTTTTCTATAAGATCATCAAGATTAATGTCAGGACATCATTATTATATTAAAAATATATATCCATATCAAGTATAGAAACAAACTTGGGACTCAAAAATTAAATATGAGTTTTGAAAAAGATTCACGGACAATCCTTTTTTAAAAACCTACCTGTAGTCAAATAAAGTAAATACCTATTCATAATAAACTTTGAATTCGAAGTAATAAGAATCAATTTAAAAATATTCTGTTAGATATCCGGTTTTGAGCAATCAACAAGAGGTAATATGGATTTTTTGTACGACATGGTCGTCTTTAGTTAAATTCAGTAAAATAGTCAATATTATAACCTATAATTAATAGACACAATTTCTCTTAAACAATATCAATATCAAATTAATGAAATTTAAATTGTTACTGGAATCAAGGAAAAAGCATCTCAGTTAAATATTGTCCTAATATTACTCAAAAATATGAAAGTAAATAATATAGAATGGCTTAATCCAAAGATTCCAAACTGTAAGCCTGTAGCGTGACCCTAGTTAGTCAGCAATCAATAATCAACAGATGACACACACGTGCATAATAGCAATTACGTCATAAATGTCAAAATAGAAAGTGGTACGATTTATTATGTTATTATTCACACCTTCATTCATGGTTAAAGATTAAAAAGATAACAAAAATGTCTTCAAATTTCTATACTTTTTTAATTTAATTTAATTTATTATATGATGAATGAATTTATAAGTCTATTTTATATTGAGTAATGAGTAATTTAAATTTTAAACCATAAAAGATTCACCACAACCACATTGACCTTTTGAATTTGGATTTCTAAAAACAAATTTACTTGCCAATTTATCTTGTACCCAATCCATTTCACTACCAATTACACTAAATAAAGCTTTTGAATCAACCAAAACTTTAACATCATCTTGTATAACTTCTTCATCATATGGACCTGGTTTCGAAACATAATCTAAATAATAGGAAAGTCCGGAACATCCCCGGTTTCGAACACCTATTCGGATCATTTGAGGAGATGGGGATGATTGAAGTGCACGTAGATGTGAAATGGCCGATGGGGTTAGAGAGATGACTGCTTTTCTTGGTCGTAGTTTTCTGCGGGGTTTTTTGGATGTGGTGTTGTTAGGTATAGGAGCAGGGGAAGTGGAAATGGAAGTGGACGTAGATGCAGAAGGTGTAGGTTCAGGTGCCAGCGTTGGGGCGGGGGTAGAAGAATTGGACGTTGGAAGAGAAGGATCAGTTAAAGATATCGTGGATGAAGGTGAAGATGTAGTTTGATTTGGTTGGGGTTTGGGTGTTGATTGGGTAGGTAGTCTTGCTCCAAAGGATCGAGCAGTTCGCTTGGGCGCTCGAGGAAGGGAGTGGCTTGCCCATTTAAAAGAATTCTCGGAGGATGTTGTAGAAGTTGAATTTGGAGAAGATTGTGTTGTAGGATTTGGGAAAAACGGGTCATTATTAACCGACCTTTGGTCCGTTTGCAAGAACCTTTTAGCCCTATTTGAATCCTTGGAAGCGTTATTGCTATTTACACTCAAGGAGGTTGAAGTAGAGAGAGTGGCAACAGAACACCGAAGACACACCGAAAAAGGTCGTAGTGAAGATGATTTTGGAGTCAAACAACGTAACATTTTTGTATTGTTGGAAAATCGTAAATCGGAAAATTGGATTGTAATAAATAGCCCCATGATGTCTGGGTGTTCTTCGCCGGCATGACAAAGAGTTGCGTGTGATTGGTGGAAGCGGTGGATGGACGGGTGTTTACAGTCAGGTGACGACACCGTACTCTTATTTCTGTCGTCTGTTACTCAGCATTATATAATACTGAAAAATGTTGGTTCCTCCTGATAATTTTGGATTAATTGAAAATAATCTATATCGATGTACATCTGTTGATCCTTTAAATCTTCCGTTTCTTGAAACGTTACAGTTGCGGATGATCATATTGATGAATCCGGAGAAACCATCAAGACCATTACGGAATTTCATTAATGGTGATTCTTATTCACAAAATCAATTTCATGAAAATATTAATATAAATAGTAATGGTAATGAACAAATAAAATTAGAAAATAACACAAGTATTAATGAAATTTCAAATACAAATTCACCAACTTCTTCAATATCAACATCAAATCATACAATAACAATAAATAATGGTATAAAATTAGAACATGTTGGATTAAGGCCATGGCAACATAGACCAATGGAAGATAATTGGATGACATTAACACCACCAATAATTATAAATACATTACAATTAATATTAAATTGTAATAATTATCCAATATTAATTATTGATTCAACAAATTGTTTTGCAGGTATAATTCGAAAATTAACAAAATGGAGTTATGGAGCAATTATTAATGAATTTAAAGTATTTAGTGGAGGGAAATCTCATTATCTTGCTGAAGGTTTTTTAGAATTGGTTAAATTAGAATTAATTGATAATAATCGATTAAATTTAAATTCAGCAATTAAAAATTTTGGGGAGAATCAAAAGAGAAATGAAATTGAAGTTGAAGAACCTGGTTTTGAAATAAGTAATGAAACTGAACTTGAAATCGAAAAAAATGAAAACGAAAATAAAAGTGGATATGAAAACGAAAGCCAAAATAAAAATAAAAATAAAAATAAAAGTAGAAATGAAATTGAGATAACGCCTGAAACAGATAAAGGTCCTGAAAATACCATTGATAAGGATGATATTTTTGATTTTGAAGAGCCTGTGATAACGTTACCAGAACAAATTCAACAATCAATAACTAACACCACTAATACAGATGGTACTAATTATAATTATATGGTTCAAACTCCAAAATCCAATATTAATCAAGAAGAAACAGAAATAGATTATTTAACATCACAGTCAAAAGAAGATCATGGGTATGGATATGATTACAATTATGGATATGAAAATGAAAATGAAGGACCATCAGGATCTCCACAAATTCCTAAAAATTTAGTTAAAATTATGAAAATGAGAAAAAAGAAACATCAAAAATTGAAAAAAGAAGAAAAACAAAAAAAAATTAATATTGATGAAGATTTTTCAATTACAGATTATGAAAAGGCACAAAGATTAAAAAGTGAAGCTTATTTAAGAGATATAAATTTATTAAATGTAAATGTTAATTGTGAGTCTGGGGGAAAGAATATTAATGAAAAAGAAAATACAATGAAAAATGATAATGATAATGATAATGATAATGATAATGATAATGATGATAATGATGATAATGATAATAAAATTGACCCGGAATCATCATTTGAATCATTAAATAGTAGTATAGAATCAAAAACAGAATCATATTCCAAAAAGGAAACAGAAATAACAAAACCCCAACAAAAGTACAATGCTAATATTTATGACACTAGATCAGGATCCCAACAAACTAATTCTAAATTTAAAAAGCATAATCATAAAGATTTTTATCAATCGAATACATCAATTCAAGGAGATGAATATCCATCGATTAGTCCAATCAAAGTACAACTACCGGAAGAAACATTATTACCATTTTGGTTTAAGTTCCAAAGGGATTTATGGAATTCGGAAGTATTGTGATACAGTAATGTTATTGATAATGTGGGGTTCGCTAGTGATGTTTAAATTTAAAATAGACACAGTAGTAGACAGGGATTATTCACATGCATATAGTGTTAGCATTAGCAATGATAGCAAACTACAACAATTGCAGTAGCTATTAATAAGAAGGAATAAAGAAGTGGAGAAGTGTCATATGCCGTAGTAGATAGATCAATGGAGATAGAGTTTGGGGGCCAATTGGTATATAAATAGGAATATTCATGCCAGGTTTGTGCTTTGCAATACGTATAACAAACATGGCTCTTAAACTTGGTAAGCAATATAACAGATGATAGAGGAGTTCGCGTACTAACTAAGCAACGGGAGACAGATGACTTTGTCTCCTCCGGGGTGTTTGACATCATGGTGGAAGAAATGAAGAATGACGAGAAACGCAAGGACACCATCGACAAGACCAAAGCCGTTGTGGTGATGAAGGTTCGCAACAAGGATGGCAGGGTCGAAAGCTGGTGGATCGACCTAAAGCACGAAGGCAAGGTCGGCCGAGGTCAGTCCCCATACAAACCGGATTTGGTGGTTGCGGTCGGAGACCAGAACCTCAAGAATATGGTGGAGGGCCGGGCAACAGCGCAGAAGTACTACATGATGGGCCGGTTGAAGGTCAAAGGGAGCATCATCCAGGCCCTGAAGATCGAAAAGGTGCTGAGGGACTCGCAGCCAGACGGAAAGGCCATGTTGTGATGTGGATGGGAAATTGCTATGTAATTATTATATTATTGCTGTTAAACTTTTCTTCTTATTCCCGCTGTCGTTTCTAGTAGTCAGTCGCCGATTGGATTGTTGACCTCGGATAAAAAGATAGGATCCACGCGGCTATCTTCCGCCGTCTCCCCAAACAGAAGACTTCCCGCACCGTAGCTCCCGGATTCTCCGCTCGTTCGCCGCTCGTTCTCCGCGCGTTCGCCGCTCGTTCGCCCGCCGTTTCCGGATTCCGTCGCGCTCCTGCTGCAGGCACATGTATCTTTTTCATATAAAAAACCGTTATTTCTCCAGTTTTCTTCTTTTTCTTTCTCTTCTCCTCTCCATTCTGTATTCCATTTACCCAATTACCCCAATATACACCGATTACTACTGCTGTCACTGCAATTGTTTCTTTGACCCTTCACAATGACATCCGTCCAGCTTCCTTCTCCTTCGCCGGCTTGCTCTTCGCCAAAACATGTTCCTGCCACTGCTTCCTACATTCCTTCTCCGTTCTCTGGAAAAGAGGCCCAAATGGAATCCGTAATGGACGAAATTGACAGAAATGGCTTCATCCCTGAAAACCTCATTGAACTGGAAACAAAAGTATGCACCTCCAACTCTAATTAATCACTCACTTTTCACTTTTCACTTTTCACTTTTCACTTTTCACTTTTCACGTTTTCGCTAACTTTTTCTTTTAATTCTATTTTTAGTGGTTCTATGAAAATTTAGGAATTGACGATATTTATTTCGCTAGAGAATCCGTTGAAAATATCGTTTCTCATATTCATTCTTTATACGCCGCTAAATTAGCTGCTTATGCTAAAGGTGATGATTCCGTTCATATTCGTTTAGACAGAGAAACTGATGATCATGCCGTTTATATCGATACTTCTTTACCTGGTGTTTCCAATTTAAATGGTCCTCAATATGAAAAAAGAATTGAATCAAAATATATTGATCCTTCTAAAAAAGATTTAGCCTATAGAGTTGAAACTTTTAGATCTCCTTCTTCAACAAAAGCTGATACTACTTCTAATAATAAATCTTTAAGTTTTGAAGAAGAACGTTTACGTTGTTATTTTGTTTATAAGTGTGATTTTTTAAATCCTGATTCAAATGAAAATGAAACTGATTTATCTATAATTTCAGATAAAGTTTTTTATGAAACTTCAACTGATAATACTAAAAAAATTTATCAAAATATTATTAATCAAGTTGTTGCAAGAACTGGTCCAGTTATTGAATATTTTGATGTTGATAATTCAAGAGAAAAAAGAATTATTATTGGTTATCGTCAAGCTTCAACTACAAATTATTTTTCTGCTTTAAGTGATTTATATCATTATTATGGTTTAACTTCTTCAAGAAAATATGTTGAACAATTTTCAAATGGTGTTACCGTCATTTGTATTTATTTAATACCTGCTCCATTAAAACCAATTACAACTAATAATTCAGGAAATGCAAAAGTTTATAATTATCCTCCAATTGAACATTCAATTCATCAAGTTATTAAAGAAGCTTCTTTACTTTATTGTTTACCAACAAATAATTTCCAATCTCGTTTTGCAAATGGTGAAATTTCTTTACAAGAAGCAATTTATGCTCATTCTGTTTCAATTTTTGTAACACATTTTTTAAATCGTTTAGGTTCTGAATATTCATCAATTTCTTCAATTTTAAATTTAGAAAATCCTGAACATCAAGAAATTTTAGAAAATTTAAAAAAAAGATTAAGATCTGAAACTTTTACAACTGATTATATATTAGATATAATTAATTCAAAAATTGATTTAATTTCTCAATTATATTTAAATTTTGCAAATTCTCATTATATTCAATCAACTGGTGAATCAAATTCTGAATTTTTACCAACTTTATCATATCAAAGAATTCAATCAAATAAAAATTATACTTCTTTGGAATTAGAAAAATTAATTAAATTAAATTGTTCAAATGAACATCAAGTTTTAGTTTTAAATGCAATTTTATTATTTAATAATCATGTTTTAAAAACAAATTTTTATACTCCAACAAAAATTGCACTTTCATTTAGAATTGATCCAAAATTTTTACCAATTTCTGAATATCCTCAACCATTATATGGTATGTTTTTAGTTGTTGGACAAGAATTTAGAGGTTTTCATTTAAGATTTAAAGATATTGCAAGAGGTGGTATTAGAATTGTTAAAAGTAGAAATTTAGAAGCTCATCAAATTAATACAAGAACTTTATTTGATGAAAATTATGGTTTAGCAAATACTCAACAAAGAAAAAATAAAGATATACCTGAAGGTGGTTCAAAAGGTGTTATATTATTAAATACTGATTCACAAACTGATGATAAATTAAAATTATCTTTTTATAAATATATTGATTCAATTTTAGATTTATTATTAAAAGGTGATTCACCAGGTATTAAAGATCAAATTATTGATTTATATGGTAAAGAAGAAATTTTATTTTTAGGTCCTGATGAAAATACTGCAAATTTAGTTGATTGGGCAACATTACATGCAAAAAAACGTGGAGCATCATTTTGGAAATCTTTTTTCACTGGTAAAAATCCAAAACTTGGTGGTATACCACATGATGAATATGGTATGACAACTTTATCTGTTAGAGAAATGGTTAATGGTATTTATGGAAAATTAAATTTAGAAAATAAAGAAATTGATAAAATTCAAACTGGTGGTCCTGATGGTGATTTAGGTTCAAATGAAATTTTACAATCAACAAAAAATGAAAAATATTTAGGTATTGTTGATGGTAGTGGAGTTTTATTTGATCCATTAGGATTAAATCGTCAAGAATTAACTCGATTAGCTAAAAAAAGAGTAATGATTCAAGAATTTGATTCTAAATTATTAAGTTCAAAAGGTTATAAAGTATTAATTGATGATAAAAATATTACTTTACCAAATGGTGAATTTATTACAAATGGTACAACTTTCCGTAATTTATTTCATTTAAAATATGTTGGACAAAAATTATTAGTACCATGTGGTGGTAGACCAGCAGCAATTGATATTAGTAATGTTGAAAAATTAATTGATAAAGAAACTGGTAAAAGTCTAATTCCTTTTATTGTTGAAGGTGCAAATTTATTTATTACACAACCTGCAAAATTAAGATTAGAAAAAGCTGGTGCTATATTATATAAAGATGCAACTGCAAATAAAGGTGGTGTAACTTCATCATCATTAGAAGTTTTAGCATCATTAGCTTTTGATGATGCTGGTCATAAAGAAAATATGTGTGTTCATGATGATGGTACAATTCCTAAATTTTATCAAGAATATGTTAAAGAAGTTCAATCAATTGTTAAAAATAATGCAAGATTAGAATTTGAAGCTTTATGGAATGAATTTGAATTAACTGGTAAACCAAGATCAATTATTTCTGATGAATTATCTTATGCAATTAATAATTTAAATGAAGAATTATCAAAATCAAATTTATGGGAAGATGTTGAATTCCGTAATTCTGTTTTACAAGAAGCTTTACCTAAATTATTAATATCAACAATTGGATTAGATGTTATTTTAGAAAGAGTTCCAAGTGCTTATTTAAAAGCTATTTTTGGATCTTATCTTGCGGGAAGGTTTGTTTATAGTAAAGGAGTTAATCCTGGACAATTTGCATTTTTTGAGTTTATGATTGAGAAGAGACGTGAAATTGAAGAACGAGTAAATTTATAATTATCATTTAAAATATGAAGTTGATTTAAATATTAGAGTAGTTTAATACAAAATAAAAAAATATAAAACAAAATAAAAAAGATTTAGGTTATAAATGGATGCACAAGTGTACCGTATGTCGCTGCACGAGGCGGAACCCACCAAAATAAAAGTATTCTTCTTCCTGAATTTTCGATTTTATAGCATGGTGATTGGAAATGTCTCCATGACAAACAGACCTTCCGCCCCCCCTCGCTCTCAGGGCTCCACCCAGTCCACCGACTGGAAGGCCCTGATCCCCCCCATGCCCGCCATGCAGTCCATGCCCTCACAACAGTCCGTCCTCACCTCCTCCCCCCAAAAACAACAGCAAGCTCAACAACAAAAACACGACGCAAAATCAAAACACGACACGAAATATTGTAAAACCTGTGGGAAACCCATTTCCGGCCAGTTTGTACGGGCCCTGGGTGCTGCCTATCATATCGACTGCTTTAGATGTTATGATTGTGGCACGTTATGCTCTTCAAAGTTCTTCCCTCTGCAAGTGCCCATCACTGTCCCTGAAAAACTTGTTGGATCTTCAACAACAACTGAAATGGTGGAATCTTCAACTGTAGTGCCCCTATGTGAATATCATTACTTCAAAAGATTGGATCTCATATGTTATTCCTGTAATACTGCTCTACGTGGCCCTTACATCACTGCTCTAGGCAGAAAGTACCATTTGGAACATTTTACGTGTTCTGCCTGTCATAAAGTATTTGAAACCGATGAAAGTTTTTATGAACATGATGAGGAAATCTTCTGTCATTATCATTATTCAACAATACACGCTTCAAAATGTGAAGGATGCGCATGTTCTATTTTAAAACAATTTGTTGAAGTTTATAGAGGTGGCAGAACGCAACATTGGCATCCAGAATGTTATATGGTTCATAAATTCTGGAACATTATAGTAACTCTTGATTGTCTTGCTTTACCAACTGTTCATAATGGTACTATAGATTTAAAAGAATTATCTCATGATGAATTATTTGAAGTTGAAAATAAAATGGAAAATACTGTAATGACAATGTGGATGACTTTATCAAGTTTTGAAGAATCAACTGCTGCTTGTATTTCGGATATGTTACAACATGCTTCAACTGGTGATTATACAAATGGTTTAATGGCTACGGCTAGATTAGTTTTAAAAATACAATGTTTATTTGCTGGTATTGATTCTTTAGGTATACAAGATTTAATTCATAAACAACGGAAAAGAATATCTTCTAATAATGGAACTGCGGAAAACGACACAATAAATTCTGAAGATGATTCTTATAAATATCAATTAATTGGTAAAGAACCAAGAAGTTTATCAGGTAAATTAATGACTTATCTGTCAGTTTTACGGAAATATAAAATGGCTTCACAAAATCAATTAAGTCCTGATAATGGTAAAACTCTTGGTGGGGTAACTCAAGAATTATTAGCTATAGTCACTGGATTAGCACATTATTTAAAATTAATGATAAGGAATGGTTTATCAAATTCATTACAATGTAATAAAGATCAATTTTCAACTATAGCTCTCGACAATTTTCTTGAAAATGTTCAATATCATGAAAATATCCCTTCAGACCCTTTTCCAACTTTAGGTATTCAACCATCAGCAACTGATTCATGTGTTACATGTGGTAAAAGTATAGAAAATGCATGTATTCGATTCCAAGATTTATTATGGCATCGTGATTGTTTCACATGTTCAGATTGTGATAGGCCATTAAAAGATGAATTAGAAGATTCTTTATATGATGTTGAAACATCAAAAGTTATATGTATTCAATGTGCAACACATTATCCAAATGCAAAATATGGTTACGAAGATGTAACTTATTTATCACAAATGATTTATTTATTAAAAATCGCATTAATAAGATCAAGATTAGCTGATTTAGTAATGATACAGCAAAAGCAAAAACATGGACATAGTCATAGTCAAAGTGCTTCAATGAATAATAAATTAAAATCTCAATCAAGTTCAAATCTTCATGATGCAAATAATTTAACACAAAGACAAAATGAAGGTTATACACAGACATTACAAGATATAAGAACAATTCGTTCATCACTTGTTGATAGAGAATTATCAAAATCAGTTACACAAAAGGCAAGAATGTCAAGAGTTGTAGCAACACCGTATGATGAACAGAAAGGTGTTATTACTGGATCATCACAAGAACAATTAGCAAAATCTCCAAGATCAATTGGTACTTCACCATCACAAAAAAGTTATAATGAATCACCAAAAATGTCAAGATCATTAAGAATTGAAGAAGAAATGCAAGATGCAAATGGAGTACGATTAGGGATGACTTCAGATCTTTTAAAAAATGAAAAATCATTAACATTAGATGATATACCTCGAATTGTTGCTGCAGAGCAGGCTCGAGAGCAACGACCGAATGCTTTCAGGCATCAAAAAACTTTACCATTAAATTATCCTAAACCAAAGGCAATTGGTACAATCGGTCATGGTAGTTTACAAAATAGACTACGAAAACAAGGAAAATCTAAATTCTTTGCTGAATTAACGCCTGCTGAACATTTTATCTTAAGACATATTGCTGTTGTATTAATTAAACATTATACTGGTGATCAATTTACAGTGGATCAATTACTACTTTTAATACCGACAAGAAAACCATTAACATTCTGGGGTAAAGTTGGGAAATCTTTTGGTGGTAATTCTTCAGGACCAAGTCCAAATGGTAAACAAGTATTTGGATTATCTATTGATGTATTAACAGAAAATTATGGTACTGATTCTTCACATGGTGTTAGCCCTAAAAAACTAAGGATCCCTGCATTTGTTGATGATTCAATTTCAGCTTTAAGACAAATGGATATGTCAATTGAAGGTATATTTAGAAAAAATGGTAATATAAAAAGATTAAGGGAATTAACTGAATTAGTTGATAAAAATCCAAATAAAAGTCCTGATTTCGCAAAAGAAAATGCAGTCAATTTAGCAGCTTTATTTAAAAAATGGTTACGTGAATTACCTGATCCTTTAATGACATTTAAATTATATGATTTATGGATTCATAGTCAAAAGATTTCAAATTTAAGTGCAAGAAATAAATTCATTCATTTGGTTTATTGTATGTTACCAATAAGTTATAGAGATTTGATTGAAGTTTTATTATTTTTCTTTAAATGGGTTGCATCTTTTTCTCAAATTGATGAAAATACTGGTTCAAAGATGGACTCTCATAATTTAAGTACTGTTATTACACCAAATATCCTATATGCTCAAAGTTCTAATATAAAAGATACATCCAATGCTGCTGCTTCAATTGCTGCTGCTGCCGGGACTGGTGAATCATACTTTTTAGGTATTGAAGTTGTTGATTCTTTAATTGAACATCATGATTATTTCTGTCATGTTCCAACATATTTACTAGACATTGCTAAAAAGAGTGGTTTAATTGGAGATGATGATGATGATACATCTGAAGAAATTACTACAAAGGAAATCATTACAAAATGTGAAACATATCTAAAATCAGTAGATGTTATTAATATTTTTGAAAAACCTGATGATTTTGATAATTTGGCTTTAGGTCTTGATAATGGTGATGAAGTCGATAGACCAAATACTGTAAGGTTAAATACAGATCCATTATCAAATATGGCTAAAGCTGAAACTGTTTCTGAATAAGAAACTTAATAATATATTTTAAAATAAATATACAGACATACAAACATGCAATGGGTTTAAACAACAATAATATAGATGTGTCTTAATGTGTCTTATTATGTAATGACTATAGAAATACAATAACAAGAAAATATATATTTGATATTGTTATACTAATATTAGTCTTGAAAAAAAAATGGAAATATAGAATCGAAACTACGAAAGATATACTATCTCTTAAATACTTAAAACGAGTTCTTTTAGAAACAAAAAACAACAAAAAAAACAGTGAAATATCAAAGTTGGTAAAAAATATTTGGGGAGTTGAAGAAACAGGAATATACATTTAGTTTTTTTTTTTAATACTTTTAATTTTTATTTGTGTTTAGGTTTATGTTTCGTTTCGTCTTCACTTTTTACGTTAATTATATTGCTTTTTATATTAATAACTAATTGAAAATTAAAGTTGCTCTATTTGTTTACTTATTTATTTACCTTTTCTTCTTACAATTATTTATATCATGCTCTAAAAAGTATTTATAATTTTTTTCTTCTAAATTTCTTTATTTTCATTTTTAGGAAGTAAACTGTTTTCAAACTAATTAATTACAAGTATATCTATAACGTTAACCGTTATATCACCTGAGAATCGATTACTATTCTGTGTTTGAATATTAAGTATATTAATTGAATTAAAAATCGTTAATGCAATAAAAGAGAACCTTTTTATCTCTGGTTTATATATTTTATTTTCATAAATTTATAATTGATGATTTTTAATTTTTTAGTTAAATAACTGATAAATTGAGAATCGATATCTCAATTGCAAATCCAATCAAAAATCAATAACTTTTTTATAACAATCAATCGTTTAAATTCTATTTTTATACTGGTCGTATAAGTTTATATGTTTTTGAAATTGGAATTTTTCTAAAACTCTTGCAATTGAGTTTTATTTATTATTTTAAACCTTTATCTTGAAATGTCTTTCACTCATTTATATTTTGATGTAATATATAATGACTATCTAATTCAAACTTTAGTCCTAATCATAATTAAATCCTTAAGAGGACCATTATTGAGAATTGTACGCGTAGTTATAGGTTGATAATAAATTAATCGCAACATAATCGTTAGTATAGTAAGGGTGATTTTCAGGGTCATTTAGAGTTCTAATAGCTAATGTAATCGTTAAAACTATTGATTGGATATTAATATCGAGACCTCCTTCGAGGTCAAAATTGCTGGAGGGAAATATTGGAGAAAATGTGCTAAGCCTTGGATGTAATGCCCCTATAAATTGTTCGATCAGTCTCAACAGTCTCACTTTTATGGTGTGGAAAATTCATCAGAAGGCACTATAATCATTGGATTAGAGTTTTGAAATTAAAAAGGTGAGATGATAGATTAAGATAAGAAAATGAGATAAGCTATAGGTATATTAAAGGAAAAGTGCATCTATTTGAAATGAGGCACAAATAATGTTATGTAGATATTATGTCAGAAGGAAACAGAACTTTCTGTAGAATTTACTCTTCCCCTTAAGCTTCGTGGAAAGATTCCAAAGAAAACTAGTGATAATACTAAAACTGGGATCAACTTGGGATTTGTAACATTTCCAAATATCTTATCATAATACTTAATCTAAATAAAATGATGAAGATATATCACAAGAGGTCGAGCTCGAGGAGGAATCAAATCTAAGTTTATTATATACATACAGAATATTAATTATATTAATATCTAAAAAAGTAATAATTGCAATGTATACCTGTAGTAAAAATAGGGGGGTTTTCAGGTATTATGTATGGGAGATTTCTGACTGGAGCTTGTTCTGGAACTTTAACTGTTGTTCGCCGAGAATTGATAGCTGAAAATTCATCTCAGTCTGTTCTTCAACTATCTCTTAATCTTTTCCAGATTATAACTGCCCTTGGGATGTTCAGTGGAGCTGTGTTAATATTAAACTCACCGAAAATATCAAAATTAATACTGATTATTATAGTCAGTGGAAATTCATATCACTTATTTCTCTTGTTTGGTCTACTATTTTTATAATTGGGGTTTTATTTTCATTCGAGTCTCCATTATATTTAACAAAAATTGACTAGAAATATAAAGCAATATGGAACCTTAGAAAAGCTACGGGTTTAGGTATTCATGTCCTGACAATCCAGTCTGCAAAGAATCAAAAACTTCAAAGCTTTAAGTCCAATTTCATATCTTTCTGGGTCAATACACAATGATTTTAATTTTTAATTAATGCTTCATATCTGTATGCATATTCGATTTCATTATGGAATTTGGCCTTGAATGATTTTTTGAGTTGTCTGTTGAAGGAGATTCTCTTATTCTTTTTATATTGATATCAGGGGTTTCCTTATCATCTCATCTTCATTTATAATTATAATGACCCGAATTATATAAACTATAAGTGTCTTTCTTATGTTTTAAAAACTTATCTTATATATATATCACTATCTCTAATATCATGTTTGTTTTCTGGAACTCCGAACTGGTTGACTATAGATATTTTTAACTTCTGAAATGCGTATTGATTAGTACAACACTTTACACTTTCCTATATAACATATTCAGAGAACACTCAAGTAAGTTACAGTGCCCATGTTACCTATACACTGTACCCTTAAACACAAACAAAACCAAGAGACACTACACAATTCCTTCGGCATTGGGTTCCAAGTTATTTTAAATATTACAAAATTATATAGAAAGTATAAAGATCTTTAGATGTATAAATTCACAGAGATAGTCCCCTCTACGTAAACATTTATATACCGGTACAACTGAACTTCTCTTTGGTTCTAGAATTTCCATTCTCTATCACCATTCGATATAATAGTCATTATAATATTGATAATCATGACACCAATTGTTATAAAACCAATATTCCAATTACTTTAGTTGATTTAGTTATTTCTGTCGTTGATGTTGCCTTAAATCCCGATATTACTGTAACAATCATCCTATCGTTTAGGCGTACCATATGAATATATACACTACTAGAACTGCTACCTTTCTGGAAGAGCTATCCCTAGAGATGCTAATAATGGGAATGACGTCAAGTTAAGGAACTTGAATCAATATTAGAAAAAAGAGGCAAATGCATTTGAGGAATATATTTCAATTGAAGATGTTGAAAGAGAAGTCGCAAAATTCTACCCTGATGATTATACAAGATTATTAACTATAAATTTGAATATTTCCTTTCAAATAGATTTATTTCGTACACTTATCCAGAAGATGATCATGATGAAAATATTGAACCAGAGTTTAAATTTAATTTAAGTTAATTAGAAATTGTTAGTGTTTATACTGTTCACAGTGTTTAGTACTGTAATTTCAAAATTTAATTTTGATTTATGAGAATTTGAATTTAATATAGGCCATTATGATCAGTAATTATCGGCCAACTGTGTAACTAAGTTTCGGCAGCATTATTACCGATATGGATATGGGTGTGAAACACTATGAAGTTCCGTGACATTTCGCCTGAGAGGCTTCATGAGATGGGTACGGTGAACTACAAGATCAATTAATTATATAATGATAAGGTAAAATAACAGGACGTTGATTAAATTCGTTAATGATACTATTATTTTTTTGTACCGTCAACTAAATAAACAGTACTAGTGTTAAACACTAAATATTTGAAGGATGTCAATCATATTATGATAGAAACTCAATTTCAATTGTAGAGGAAAATTAAAATTACAAGAATTAAGACCAAAACTGTAAAAGAATGTTCAGAAAGGAATCTAGATGAAATTGATATTGTGCAAATAAATGATGCTTAAAAGTTAAACATTACAATTACACGTTAAAAACTCATATACGTTATATCATATTCATAGTTTTATTAAATTGATAAAAAAAAGGGTTCTTATCGCATATTTATTATAATATTTTTTGTATTAATCTATAAGTTATCATTTCATTCCACTCCATTCCATAGCTACTGTTTATATAAAATTATAAAATATTACAAAACAAAACATCAGTTAGCATTGCATTTAGATAGCTTTAGCTAAACTAACGGTATTTTTCTCAACATCATAAACAGAATAGAATCTTCTTAGGAAAGAATCACCCAAAATTGCTAAAGGACCAATTGGAGCTGGGAAATCCATTGGAGTAAATGCGGAAACACATGAACCGGAAACTTCCAAAATATAGTCAGTTGCACCAATTGTGAAATTGTAACCAGCTAAGTTAAAAGTTAAATCAGGTAATGTATTTCTTAATTCACAATCAACAGTATATTGACCAGACCAAGATTTAACAGCACCAATTTCATTATTTAAAATTTCGGCAAGACCTGATGGGAAAGTTAATAATGAAGTACCTGTATCAATAACAGCACCAGTGTTTTCGAATGCAGCGGTTTCGTCACCAAGTGTTAAGCTATTAAATTCAACTTCCCAATAAGCTTTTCTTCTAACGGGTAAATTAATTAATTTACCGGTATATAAGGATTTATCAACACCTCCAAAAGTGGCAACACCACCATCTTCGGATTTCTCAACATCACCCAAATAAAAGGCAAACTTTGGCTCATCTAGTAGACCTTGCTTTATAGCATTGTAGACAGGAGGGACGACCTTATCAACGGCAATGGTATCATAACCAAGACCTAAAATTCCGTCAAATTTGCCAAAAGCAAAAGCAAGACCAGGTTCCGAAGTAGCTTCAGCAAAATCTTGTTTTAAAATAGTCAAATCTCCAATTGTTAAAGTATCTTGTGATATGAAACCGGATAAAGAACCAGAGCCATACTGGATGGCAAACTCCGTACCATTTTCTTTATATGAACTCGAAGAAGAGGAGTCATATTTTTGATGCAAAAAGCACGCAATAGAGGTACATTTGGAACTTGGAACCCATAAATTGGAAGAACCAGTATCTAAAATGACTTTAAAAGATTGAGGAGGATTACCCAAACTAATATCGGTAAAATATTGAGCATTTAAGTAGTTTGTCAATTTTGTATCATGACCAGCAGATTCAAGATCTACAAGTGGGACTTGTTGATCAGGCTGACCGTTTACCTTACGATAAGTATCTTCATATTTTTGCTTTAAATGCATAGTATGTTCCTGCCAAGAAGAGCCTTTCAACTGTTCAGCGAGGGAGACTTTCTGGAGTTTAGCAGTATGGACGGCCGCATAGGCAGCGTCGGATAAAAGGGCGAAAGCAGCGACGGTAGAAAGGGATAATTTCATGGTGTGGGGTGGAGGAAGAAGAAAGAAAGGAGGTTCAGTTGGAGTATTTATATAAATCTGAGTGGCGATAACATAACCTTATTATAAGGCTGGGTTCGCGCAACCATGATGTAATGTAAACACTTTGCTTTCTGTTTTTCTATTTTTATTGTTACATCAATTTCTATTTATTTATTTATTTTTATTTATTTATTGGTTATTTATATTTACATTTATTGATGTATCTTTTAGATGTTTATATATATTTTTATTTACATACTTATCGCCATAGTTCCGTAACTTGGAGTCTGTGGCTTCCGGAACACACATTAGAACACATCTGCGTATTTTGCAGCACGGCACATGGAAAAGAAGAGAAAAACACAAAAAGAGACCATTAACAGTATTAATGTCGTTTTTCGGATTCGATCCGTCGAGCAATCCTCAGGAAAGGAGCCAAGTGGCCGAGTGAGTCTGAATATACTTCCACACTGAGAGAGGATAACTGGATACTAACAAGACCATAGTTATGACTTTAGTGAGACATACGACGGACTCGGTGGCCGATCCAAGGAATCTAGGGAAGTTGAGGACCAATTGAACCAGATTGGACAGGGGAGTGTCTCAGCAGTAGATATTAATGAGCCGTTACAGCCGATTCCGTCTCTGTGGGGCCACCCTTCTCCGGCCGTCCCATCCCCGTTGCAATCGAATACTCCGGTCACAAAGAAGGTGCTGTCATTGGAGGAAATCGAAGCTCAGTTGCTTGGGGGGCAATTGTCCCAACAGACCCACCAACAGGCCCAGCAGGCACCAGATCCCAGGTACTTCAACCAATTTGTCCCCATGCCTGGCCAATTTGGGTTTCCTCCTGGTCCAAATGGTCCTCCCGGTTTTAACGGCCAGCAATTTCCATTTATGCAACCGCCTATGGGTGCTCCCAACAATCAACAATTTATGATGCCTCAGTATTTCAACGGGGAACTGCCTCCTCCACAGGTTCAACAACAACAACCTCAGGCTCAACCTCAGGCTCAACCTCAAGTTCAGCAGCAACAAATTCAACAACAGACTCAGCAAATTCAACAGATTCAGCAACAATCTCAGACTTCAACCCCGCAACCACAACCATTGCCCATTCAATCCCAAGTTTCTCCCCAAAGAAATCTTCCTAAAATTGAGAGTTTGAATCAATTCCCACCATTAGGTTCAACTCCTCCAAAACATTTAGAACTTTCTCCTTCTCAATTAAATCAGTTATCTCAGTTGGATCAACACATCCAAACATCTCCCGCACGTGGTGCTTTCCAGCAACATCCTATTCAAAATCAAAATATCCCTGGTGGCCCTAGGCAATTTTACCGTGATCAAAACCGTTCGAACCATTATCATCATCAACATCAATCTGAAAAGGAACTAACTCCTTCTGAACGTGATCGTCTCATTCGTCGTTCCGAAAAGGTTCAAAGAATCGTAAAATATAATGGTTTAATGAATGCACGCGATAAAGATTTCGTAAGTAGAGTTCAACTATCTCAAATCATCACTGACGATCCATACAATGAAGATTTTTATTATCAAGTCCATAAAGCAATTGAAACTGGTGTAACTGGGGTAGGTCCTCAAGACCTAAACCTTTTCGCTGAAACTTATTTAAATCAAAGTGGCCATAGATTAGGTGGTAGATATAAAAGAGCTGATTTAGCATTACAAAGAATGCAACAACAAGTTCAAAAAGCTGTACTTGTTGCAAAAGATCATCCAAAACAATATCAATTTTCAAGAGAAGGTTCATTGGGTAAAGTAACTGTATCAAGTGGTAAAGCACCTAGAAAATCCTTAGAAATTAAAAAAATTTATAATCCAAATAAAAATAATGAATCAAAAAAGGATAAACAACATAAATTAATATATTTATTGAAAAACTTGGAAAAAATTTATTCAATTTTATTAAATCTTGAAAGTTTTGATCGTGAAAGATCAACAACTACAACTACAAATAATGAAGAAGATAATGAAAAATTATCAATTTTAGAATCAAATTTATGGGATTCATTATTAATTTTTCAACCAATTGAATATGGTGATATACATCCTTTAATTGCAATGATTGCTCATGATAAAGGTAAAAAAATCATTCCAAGAGTATTTCGTTTTTTAAATAGAGAACAAAAATTAACTTTGATTACATTATTGGTTGCAAATTTATCAAAATTAGATGTTGTTTTCAATGGTAGTTATTTAAAATATGAAAATGGGATTTTACCAATTGAAATTGAAAAATCAATTGAGTTATTTATGAGAACTTCATTACCTCCTTTTGTAATGTTTATATCCGAATCAACTACTTTTAGAGAAATTGTTGGATTAATTGATATTTTAATGGATAGAAATGAAGTTGTTTTGTCATCAACTTCAAAAGCTGGTTTATCATTATTAACTTTTTTAATATCTCGTACTGAAATAATTAAACAAGAAACAATTATTAATAATGATGATAAATTAGAATGGGAGCAAACTTATGATAAATTATTTTCTCATTTTAAAGGACATTTATCTTCAATCTTCCCACCAATTCCAATTCAAAGTCCAAATCCAGATCCGACCGAATCAAATACAAACTCAAACTCAAATTCAAAATCTAAAAATGATGATTCTTATTCATGGCAATTCCTAGCTAGTTTAGCATTAGCTTCAAAACTTTCTCATCAAAGAATAATGGTTGATGAAGTTAGAGATCGAATTTTCACAACAATGAATGAGGCTAAAACTTTATCAGAGAGTTTAAAAGATGAGGATCATGAATTATCAGTTTTAAAAATTAATAATTTGAATTTATTTTTAAATGTTATTGGTTTAAATGCAAATACCACGGAGATTACAGAATTGGAAACTGTTACAGTAAACTGAAAAATTAAATAAAAATTTATGTTCATATGTAACTTATTTAATTGTTTTCTGTAGTATTTTTTTTTTTTCACACATATATGATTTTATAATTAAATTCAAGTTTCTTCAAATATTTTGAGATTTATTGATCTCAGCCTCAATTTACTGGAATCAGGCTACAAATATAACGTTAACTGTACAATTAGTTATCTATAAGATCTTACTTATATTTTTCTTACGGAAGTTTCCTGTACTCGGGCCTTATTATTTAGTGATTAGTAGTATGCTAGCAATTTTTTTTTGTGAGAGTTGCGTTTTATTTACCCCTTACATGTTGATCCAAGTCTTCTCAGTTGTCTTTGTGCCTATAGTCTAACATTTAATCTTGAACAAATCGGTTTTGTCCCCTAATCCCCCTTCTTGTTTTTTTTTTTCAGGCACGCATTAAGCCGAATGAAGGATACCGCTGAGGAGGCGAGTTATTCATTTTGTTCTATATCTCGAAGTTTGTGAGATCTAGAGTTATGAATTTTATGTTGTACCACGCTATATTCCGTCGTCAATAGCATTTCAAGTTATTTTATCTGCTCATAATCCAAGCATCTTTGGACAGATTGCAGTTGAATAGGAGATGCTTTAAGGTTTGTAACTGCCCACGTTAACATGGCTGGGTTAATGTAGCAAATATACTTACCATTGAATATTTCTAGATTGGTAATTTAGGTTGACCTAGAATCTTAATAGGTCCCGATTAACTTTTGTAAGCTCCCATTGTTTGCGGATGACATGAGGTTTTTTTTTAATGGGGATTGTTTGAATATGCTCAGAGTTCTCCTGATCAGTTCGATTGCTACAACTTCCATTTTGACATAAAGTCCCTGGAATCTTTCTACGTAATAGAATCAATTAAATTATAATTTATTAATCATTTATTAATAATTTATTAATAATTTGTGATAATTACGAGGTTGTGTCACAACAATTGTCAAAATATAATATTACATTCTATCAAAAAAAAGAAAAAATATATGATAATAATAATGAATTATTTATAATTTCCTTCTGTGTTCTTGGTTTGACAATTGGTGTTGCCTACCTATCTTATATTAATAACTACAAGGATAGCCCATAGCCAAAAAAATACTCAATTGTAATAAACCCGAGGTCATATGTTGTGAGTGATGATTTGGCGTTTATTCTCTTCCAAAGCTTACCTAATGTGCCTCACGTGTGCAAGTTTTGAATTTAAATTTGAGGCTTATAATTTTGACAGTTTTTTTTTAACTGCAAGACAATGTAGGACCCCTTCTGTTACCATATGGATGAATATTGTACAAAAATTGAAAAAGTTTTTCGGAAAGAGTTTATAATGTGCTGTGCGCCTTTTAGATTTTAATTATTATTATAATTTATAATATTCAACTAAAAATTCTGGGCGCTACCTTCGGGGTCTTATTATTTTTTTGTTTCATATATTTATAGCTAAGACCTCAAACCTAACTAAAAAGGTAAATGTATACGTATTTGACGGGGGCAGTTTTTGATTCAAAATATGGTAATTATTGATAAGCTAAGATGTCGAGCTCGATCGTCAATCGATTCAATTCGTACCTGGATCGATAGTAGAATTCGAAGTTTTTGAATTGCAATATCGATATGTTGCAATTGATTTGTTAACGTTTTAATTCATAATATGTTATGTACTATCTGCTACATTTACTATGTTTAAAGTTTTATTATAATAAACGTTCTAGATTGGAGACTGAAGGAATAAAAGAGCTCGACTCGAGTATTTGAAAGGTAAGACAAGCCATAGATACTAAGAATGTTGATGTAGATTAAAGATTGAATATTATAATATAAAGGAGGTCTCATTCTCGGATCTTTCCAATGGCAGAACCGGAATTGAAAAAAAGGAGTGCGATATCTTTCAGTCTAGTTTCATCTGATAAAATTTAAACATAAAATTGATATTATTTGTGATAAATGTAGTCAAGTAAGGTTCCTTTACATGTGCATGTATATTAAACTTACGACGATTTCCCTTTTGGGTACTGAGTAAACCTTTTTATTTTTAAAATCTCAAATCTCCTAATTTTGACCTTTTATTTATAAATCATCCCTCCCTCTCTTTTAAATTTCTTTTTTCAAATAGATTTATTTTCTCTGTCTTCTTTTCAGTTCATTATAAGAATCATTATCTTATCTTTTTGTTGTCGTTGACCTATAGATTAGGTCCTTTTTTTCATACAAACTTAAAATAATATTTTTTACATACATAAAATGACTATCACTATAGCTAAACTGAAAGCGAATCATCTTTATATTTTATTTACTTTATATATATCATTCTCATTCATTTCACTAGTCAATTCCCAACCAATAAATAATCTACCACGTTATCCAATAAATGAAACTCCATTTCAAAAATCGCAAATCTCAGCTGTGGATTCAGAGGTCTCAAATGTTAATCTAGAAAAACGAACAACCACAGATTTATCATCATCAAGCACAACCGATGTTTATCAAGTGGAATATGTCCAACCAGATTTTGGAACACCTGTCTATTCACAAACTATAATGACCCACGAATTTGGAAATTCTTATGGTTCTCCATTTGAAGGAACATATACGCCTCCATCCTCTGTTTCATTTGATCATGTTTTAGTTAGACTACAAGCGTCTTCTTATGGCAATCAATTTGATAGATTATCAATACTTTATTTCGATAACTTCGAAATTTGGAGATCATCAACCGCGGAACCAGGTCATAAAAACATAACTTTTGAATACACAAAAGATTTAACAAGATATATTAAATTATTTAAAAAATCCTCAGATATAACTTTTGAATTGAATAACGTTCTTGATGATACTTATACAGGTCCTTTCGATGTATCATTAATTGTTGATTATTATAAAGTTGGTGATAATAACATTGATGATATTACATCAGTTGATAAGATATACACTTCAGATGTTTCTCCAAATAATTTAATTAAATTAACTTCAAAAGCAAAGTATTTACCTGACGATTCAATTGATGTTAAAATCGATGCTTTATCAAAAAATACAACAAGAGCAGTCGTTGATATCTTTGCCTCAGGTGCATCAGATGAAGAATTTTGGTATTATGGTGACTCTGCAACAAGCGCAGGTCGTTTTATTGAATTAAAGGTTAATTCTGAATTAACCGGTTTAATCTTACCATTTCCCATTATTTATACAGGTGGTATGTTTCCTGATTTTTGGTCACCAATTGTTGGTATTAATGCTTATGATGTTCCATCATATCAAATTGATATAACACCATTATTACCAACATTATGGGATTCAAGCGTTAGTATTTCAGTCAATGTTATAAATGGTTATGATTCAACAAAGAAGATTGGAAGTAGTTGGATTGTATCTGCAAATCTATTAACATGGGAATTACCAAATGTTACTGGTTCAGGAGATATTATAAAAGTCGGAGATTCCGAAAATTATAATTCAACAACAGTTTTTTCAAACCCAAGTTCTAATACATTATCAAAAATTGAAGCATTAGTTTTCAACAATTCAGTTACATCGAGGGCTAATCTAACATTTGAATATAATGATAAATCATCTGATGAATTTGTTCTTGAGTCAATAACAAAATCTTACTTTGATCATTTTTCATTTACTTTTGATAATAGTAGTCATACCCAAATTGGACAGTTATCATCTGGTTTCTCATTACTTTCAATCAGTTCAGCATCATCAAGTGACATTTCTACAGGTCCAGTAAATGGCTATTCATACCTTTATCCATTGGCAGTTAATTATTATACACCTGATAATGTTGGTAACAACGATGCTGCATATGTTATTGATATATTACGTGGTTATGGTTATTATGATCCAAATAATATTTTGTGGACACGCCAGGATGCAACAATGAATGGTACAATTTCTTCATCAAATTCATATACAACATATGATATTAAAACAATTCAAAATTTAAATCAATTATATTATGATGATCATACTAATGGAACTACAAAATATACAAGTTATAACGATCATAATTTAAATAAACCTACAACCAATTCAACTAGACAAAACACAGTAACATCAACAAATTCTTCAGTACCACTTACTGGTTATTCATTCCCAAGCGTTGGTTCAAATTATGTTCCATCATCTAGTTATGGTGTAGATGATGATTTATCAACTACTTTAGCAAATGGTGCAGCAACATTGTTATTAAATAAAGGTTCTGATGATGCAGTTGTTTCAACAATTAGAAATACTCTTAACACTTTATTAGGTGCATATAATGTTGATAATGATAGTTCTGAGATTTCTGTTACTGTTTCCTCGAAAAAGAGGGAAGTCTCAGAAGATGAGACTACAAGTGATGAGGATACTACTACAACAGTTGATTCAATCGGTGGTTTCCTTAATAGAACTCCATTTTAAATTTTAGATTCAAATGTATTTATAATTATAAATTAAAATACATATAAAAGTTATGTTCTTCAAATATATCTATTACTACTTTTTATGCTAATTAATCATTATAATTAGAATTTCTTATAACGTTACTATCATCGTAACGTTTTCATTTTTTTTTTTTCAGTTGTTGAACTTCTTGTGTTTGGAATTGGTATATAAGTTATATTTAATTGCTTTAATTTTGTTTATTCTATTTTATTCAATGAAAATTACAAGGTGTAAGTTATGTGTAGGTTCCATCGTAAACAGAGAATCAGAAATCAAGACACACTTTTCAAAGATTTCTAAAAATTCGAAAAGTAAATAAAGAAAAGTATTTTTATAGATCCTCAAGCAGGGAACCTGGTAATACCTTCTTCCAGACGCTCCATTTACAACTCTTCTCATACCTGCACTTATGAGGGTTTTGGCCTTGAAACTGATTTTATTTCTTCGATAATTTGATGCAAGGAGCGATTCTAATGATTGTTTTCAGGCCAATTAAGTATCTTGCCGAAGGCTTTATCATATTTGCGGATAAATCACTGATCAAGTTGAGGTCTGATTAAAGTTCCTCCAATACATGTTCACGTCCTCCATGACTCTTGGTTCCCTCATCTTTTTCCGCTGGTATCACAAACACTCTGATTAACCTGAAGTTTTTTTTTCTTGGGTGACTTTATCAAGTGGTAATTTATGCCCCCTTTACTCTCATCCGGCATGTTTTCCTTATACTATAGCTTGTTCAAGATAACCGCCGACGTAGTGGGTATATATAAGTTTTATATCCAAAGCCAGATGAGATATTTTTTTTCTTGAGGCTACATTCTTTTCCTTCTATTGTTCATATACCATAAATTCATCCTTTTGGAATCTTTTAATTTAAACTCTTCCAAGAACTCCTGAGTTGCTTCATACAAATATCTTTTCAAGGGAAAGAAACAAGAAACAAGAAACATCAAGAACTTGTTATATCTCCAGAAGAATACTCAAATCTATCATATGCTTCTTACATGTATCTATTGTATTTATATTTGCAAGCGATCCATTACCATCTAAGATAAGGGTTCCTTAATCTTTTTTCTTTCTTTCTGGAAAGCAGTTTTTAGTCCATTCAATAATCACAACAAATAGGTTTTAATATAATCACGTTTTCAGAAAGTAAGCAACCATTTTTTCCTCTCCTCATCTCTGGGGCTTTTAGACAATGAATTATGGACTTTTTGATTTAAAAAATATCATGAGGGAAATGGAATCATTCATCAAATTGGCACATTCAACGCAAGTGACAAGTTTTGAAGAGAGATCAACTGAGAAATAGATGGAATCACCACCTTACTGAACTTCTCAAGAACACAACCAGTCTCATATGCATTGTAAATATTGTATGACTTATATTTATATTATATTTATGTTTATCATATAGCTATTCCAGTCATTTGAACCAATTTTGCATGTTATCTTTATCCTTCGCCAAGAATCCATAATTATAAGGATCAAGTACATGAGGCGGATTCCAAACAATCCTCTCATATCTATCTAAAAATTCCATGATCCATTGGTTACTCATGTAATTCATTCGTTGTTATTGATATTCGTTTAGAACCACGTAAAGTTGATCATGAGTTAACCCATATATATACTCTTCAACAATCTTAAATAATACTGATCTATCAACAGCGTAACCGTTTTCCAATGTGCTCAAATATCTTATCTTCCTGAAACCCCGAAAGTTTCTGTTTTGTTTTGTTTTATTAAACTCCTTGATTGGAAGAGCTGGAAACGGAGAAGTCTTTTACAATGTTATTGTGGAATATTTTATGGTTTAGCTACGCGTAAACAATGGCCTCGTGTGACCAGAGACGGACCAATTGTTCCAGAGACATATCCTCAAGTGGTTTAATTGCTTCATATATAGCTCGGACCCATCTTGTAACTTCACGGGGACTGTAGATGTAGTGAGATCGCATATCCGGGGTGAATCTTTCACGGGATCTCATATAAAATTCAACCATCGCATTAGTTAATGGTGCAGCATAACCTCTTAATCTAGGGACACACTTTAGTACAGCATTATTAAAGGTTTCATATATTTGTCGAAGAGAGGTTTCACCAGGATAGTCAACCATAATAAGCGAGCAATGTCGTAAGAATCTCAGACTTAATGTTGATCTCCCTGCATCAGTTGGAGGATTACATGCACCAACAATTTGTACTCTTGAAATTGAGACCCACTGTTTATCTTTAGGTCTCCAAAATCCTTGCTGTTCTATAAGCTGCCTTATGAAAGATATTACCTTCTGTGTACCATATTTATCAGGAGCTGGTAGATTGATTTCATCACAAAATAAAACTAGCCATTTTCCAATTAGTGTCGGTGAAAGCGTAATACCCTGGGGAGTCTTCTTATATTTACAATACTGTTCCAAGGTTTTGATGATAGATAATCCAACCATTTCAAGAGTTGGTGACTTTCTTAATGCTCCAAATAATGTCATTGTTTTACCAGAACCAGGCGGACCGCAAAGAAGCACCGGTTTATGATCATTAAGAATACCATAAATCAAATCTTCATGTCTAACAGTATCTAAAGTTGGGACAATAATATCTGGTTGCGTTATAGCATGTGTTTCAAGATCAGTATGAGGAACTTGTCTGATCCACATCTGCCATGAGGCCTCTGGTAGCGACACATCAAAATCAATTAGATTATCATCACCAGGCRAATAATTTGAAAATGCAGGAAGAGAGAATAATAAAAGCCCAAAATCATTTCTTTCATCAAGGGGACAATCACCTGAAAAAGCCCATGTTAAACTCAATAAAATAGATTTGGCAGCATAATCTTTCGAGACTTCCTCATAGGATGAAGATCCAGATTCGACGAAATAAAGAACAAATTYTCGACAGTAGACATCAATCATTGTAAAAAGCATTTCGACACTATGGCGATCATGGAAATCCATAATATGGTGCAAATCTTTGGAAAAATTGAGAGCTTTCACTAGTAACTCATGTGTAAGGACCATTTCCACCTCCCTGGCATACGCAGATTGTAATTCCATGGTTACCACATTAGAAGTAGATAGAGATATATTAAACTATCAGTTTCCAAAAGAGGACCGAAACGAGTAAAATCAAATAAGCAATTACCAAAGGAAAACGGTGTCACAAGAAGAAATACTCGTAATAAAAATAGGTCTGTATCCTACACTTATGATTCTGATAAAAATGAGGCCCAGGAAGAAGAAGAGGTAAATATAGAAGATGAAGCCGATAGTGATGAAGAAATGGATGAAAATATTTTGTAATAATATATTATAGAAGCAGCAGTCACCTTCATACTTTCCAAATTTATACCTCCATGAAATATATCCTCCTTATGTAACTCCTTCAGGTTATGCATCGCTTTGTTGAAGATTGCCTCATCTGAAAAGTCAGGTGTATCTCCATCGATTTACTCTAGAAGTATAAACTAGAACTAATAGTTTCATCATTATCACTAAGTAATGTATAGAAGCTAACCCCATATATTTTAAGTATAACCTTCTCGAATTTTGTCTTATCCATACATAAGTTGTAAGTTGTAAGTTCGTTACCATAACGTTCATAATAAAAGTCTGCCAGCCAACTTAATCGTAGATTGTCACAGCTCCTGGCAAGCACAGGATCAAGCATCTTCAACACAAATTGTTTCTTCATGGGGAGTTTAAAGTATTTATCTTTTCCATCAGTTGCTTTAGCAAATGAATGTTTGTTAAAACGAAAGATTTGAGAATAATACACCCTTGATTCTTCAGAATATTGCAATCGACCTTTTTTTGGTATTAATTTGAACTTTAACCGAAGGAAGGTTCATATCGCATTTATAATTACCTTTATCCCAACATCCATACTTGCCAGAATTTTCAAAATCCATTTTGATACAACCTCTACATTCAGCTTCCCTTTTAATAATTTCTTCATTGGTCTTAGACAGATGGTTGCCAAGCTTTTCAATTTCTATATCCACCTTTTCTCTAGTATGGGACTCGAAAATATCAATAGCCTTTTTCATAAAAAGCATAAAATTTAGTAACACTCTCTGATTGGTGTGTCTCATAATATGATATTTAATCTCTAATTCTTTAAAAGGATATCTATATTTATTAAGAACGTTTGGATATCTGTCTTTGACTGAACGTCATTTTGTTCATCCTCTATGTAAATTTCTATAAAAACAAATTGTATGTAGGTCAGTGAGGATACCAAATGGTGTCTTCAGTACTACACACTGATGGATTAAACCATTGACTTTGTTTTTTCAATGGTAATCTGGCACAAACTCATTTAAGTTATCTATCTCACTTGACAACAATTGTTTCTTTATTTTGATTGTTATCAAACTCTTCGACTATATATAAATACACAAGATGATTTGATGGAGTTTCCAAGTCAACTGTTTTACCTCTTGATTTATGAATAAAACCCTTTGCATCGGAAGATAGTTCCAAATCATTAGATTTAGTTAATAAATTAAAAATATCAATGGCAGGTTTAAATATTTTTAAACTCATAAAATAGTCAACATGCAATTCCGTAATTTCATGGATGATAATGGGTACGTCTAATATATCATAAAAGGTAAGTCCTTATTTTCCTTTATTAAGAGTCTCTCAATCCATGTTCGTTCCCGCGAGAATTCAAACTTGTCTCCAATCGTAAACCTAATTGGATGGAAGTAGTCGCAGCAAACCTATTCAGTTTGATCTCGAGATTAATCACTTACCTCAGTTCTAATACTGAAAATCCCATTCCTGGTACTAGTAACAATAGTTGAACAAGTCTTTTAACAGGATCATATTCGTAATCATTTTAAATTTGTATCTTGATTGCAATTTTAAATATTGCGTGGGGTTATAGAATACGAGAATTACTATTCTATATAAATATTTAGAGAAAGATTTTTCAATTATGTCCTTGATTATAAAACTGGAGTTTTTTTTTCTCTTTAAATCTATAACTAGCCAAACCAACTACATAATATTTTATGATATATTATATATTGTTATAACTTTACACCTTTTGTAAAATGAAATTGACGATTTACAACTGCATCGATTAATGTATGAGCAATTGCATTTGGAGGAGGAATACTTAATATTCCATCAATTTCTTTCTTTTCATCAATTAATTCTTTTGATAATTTAAAATTTGAATCTGTTGCATTTTTAGAAATCAATAATGCTTTTTTAACAACATCAAAATCAAACCATTTAGCATCTAATAATTCAGTATCATGTTCTAATAAAATTTCTTCCTTCCCATCATTACTACCATCCGTTTGTGCAATACAGCCAAGCATTAAATTGGCTGGGAATGGCCATGGTTGAGTTGAATGAATAACAACTTTACTTGCAACAACACCAGTTTCTTCCCAAATTTCTCTTCTTGTTGCATCTTCAATTGATTCCCCTGGTTCAATAAACCCTGCTACACAACTATATAATTTAAATTTTTTAGGGAATCGTTTATTTCTTGCTAATAAAAGTTTATCACCTGTAGAATTTATTGTTGCAACTATAATAACAACATCTGTTCTTGGGAAATGAGTATTTGTTAAAACTCCTCTTGTTGGGCAATCTTTACCAGGTTTCCTTCTTGGAATTTTAACTAAACCAATCTTTTCATCTTTTATAGTTAAAAATGTTTTAGCTTGATCTGTTGATGGACAAATTAATTTATTACCTCCATTAATTGACATTTGTCTTGATCCACATCCTGAACAAAATTTATTTCTTGTATTCCAATCAATATAAATTATACCATGAGAAAATAATGCTGCATCATTTTGATCTAATAATAAATTTTGATAACCAACTGGACTAAATTCAATTCCATTTCCATTAAAATTTTCCAAAAGTTTTGAAATTTCTTCATCAATTTGTTTACCATTATCAAATTGTAATTTATAATCATAAGAAAATTCAAAATCTTCACTATGGTTTTCTAACTCAGAATTTTTCTTTTCAATTACTTCTATTGATGAATCTTTTATCGGTACATCAGATACTTCTTCAATTATTTCACCTTTTGAAACATCTGAAATATCTAATGCAAAATATGCTCTTCCAATATAATCAATATTTGCCTTTTCATTTTTATAAGAAATTGATAATTCTTTATCTTTAACTTCTTCATCAATACCCATAAATACTAAAATTGGTTTATAAATACTTGAATCCCATTCCTTAATCATAACTTCTTCATCTTTAATAAAAGGATCTCCAATTATTGTTTTAACAGTTTCATAATTAAAAAATTGTAATTTTCCCTTTTTTTGATTCTCATACTTTTTTAAATCACTTGTTGATTCATTATCTTTGATATATTTAACTGCTGGTTTTCTATCTCTAAATATAATAAATCTTGTACTTTTGTGTTTTAAAGCTAAATTTAAAAAATCATAATTTGTTCTTAAAAATGATAATCTATTTAATTTTGATCCAGAAAAATAATTAATTACTTCAGGACCAAATTTATCAACTAATCGTTTTGAAGTAATAATTTCATTTGCTGTTGAAGATAATGTTGTGATTGAGTTGTTTTTATTTGACATTGATAATTTGGAGTAATAGTTGTAATTATAATTAAAAGAAGAAGATAATTGACTTTGCGGTTGAAAAGGTGGATTTTTTAGAAGACTAGAAAAAGAATGGTTGAGTCTTTTGCTTATTAATGGTTTCAAGCAAGAGGATGTAGTTTTCGCTGAGTAATTGAACCACAAACTTTCTAATCGTCTCAATCTCAACATCATAATCTATCTAGTGTGATGAAGACTAACGGGGTATCTATAGCTAATGTGACAACGGGGTGCTCAACAAAATCATCGGGCCGACGGGACAACCCTAGTTATTGAACCTAGCTAATAAAGCAACCCTCTTCGGAAACTTCCAAAATAGCTATTACATACACCATGAAATTAATCAATAAGATCATCAACAAATATTATTATTAATACTACTAATTATAAATCTATTGCCATGATGTTAATCGGGCTAGGATTTCCAATAATGCAAGAACTATAAAGAAAAATAAACACAAGAAAACATATTAATCAATCACTGCTTTAGTTTGTTATAGTAAACTGTATAAAAAATAATAAGAATAATCACAAGATAAAAATGTAAGTTACGTTATTAAACTAAAGCCATGGTTGCTTATTGGCATCAGCAGCCGCTTCTGCTCCATGATAGGCAGCTCCTGTGTCGTACTTAGGTAGTGGTTGATTATCAACTCTGAGGTTTTCTGGAACATCCATTTCCCATGCTCCTACTTTATTCTTAGATGTCGTGACAACTCTGCCAAGTGGATGACCTGCTGCTTGCCGTTGTTGTTGTTGTTGTTGTTGTTGCTGTTGCTGTTGTTGGGTGAAAAGAGTTCCTATTGGTACGTCTTTCCCTTCTCCAATGTTAGGTGCATTGACCTCAACCGTTTTACGAGTTTCACGACTGGCAACGTTTAAGCTATATGGTGTCAAACGTTGTGGTTGATTCATAAAAGCACCTTGGGATGGTTTAGAAACCCCATAACTAGTAATAGCTTGTCGTCGAGGAGATTGAGGTAAATCACCTTCACCAGCTTCTTGCTGCAACTGTGGCTTTGTTTGAGATAGTCGTATTTGTGCTTGTTGAGCTTCTTCATCACCATCTCTCTTATCTTCAACTTGTTTTTGTTGTTTTGTATTCTGATTTTCTTGGAATTTAAAAATAGTCCAATCAAAAATAGAATCATATTGATAACCTTCTTTAATGAATAAATCTCTGAATATTCTTCTCATATAGTTATAATCTGGTCGATCCTCAAATCTTAAGGCACGACAGTAGTTTAAGAATATGGTAAATTCCGTTGGTAAACCACGAGCCAATACTTCAGCAGGAGTAGTCATTTTTTTCTCCATAATTCTATCATATTTTTGCTTTTTAGAAGCAGCTTTTAAACCTTGCCATGGTAGACTTCCTCTGCAAAAATAAAGCAAAACATAACCTAAAGATTCCAAGTCATCTCTTCTTGATTGTTCAATACCCAAATGAGTATTAATGCTTGCATATCTTGCAGTACCAGTTAAATTCTTATTTTCTCTGTATGGTATATGTAAATGAGTTCTTGGATCTCTAAATTTTTTAGCAAGACCAAAATCAATGATATTAACCTGATTTCCTCTTTTTCCAATACCCATAAGGAAATTATCGGGTTTAATATCTCGATGTATAAAACAACGAGCATGAACGTACTCTATACGGCATAATAATTGGTCTGCTAATAACAAAACCGTTTTATAAGAGAACTTTCTATTACAATAGTTGAATAGATCTTCCAGAGATGGCCCCAATAAATCCATAACCATGGCATGATATTCACACTCGGTTCCATACCAGCGAACGAATGGAATGCCAATACCACCAGATAGAGCTTTGTAGCTGCACATGAAGTGTTAGGTTATTTTCAGAGGAGGAGGGAAAAGGAAAAAAAACTTTAAAAAATAAAATCAAGCAATAAAATAAAATAACTTACACTTTTGCTTCATACTCTAGCTGAGGGTGTTTTGCTCTAACGCTTTCTAGTTTGATACCAACTTCTTCGCCTGAAATGATGTTTGTTCCTAAAGTCAGCCGAAACAAGTTAGTTTCAGTTCCGAAACAACCACAACACAAAAATAGAACACAAAAGCAACAACGAGAAAATCCAACGAAAAAAAAGGAAATCGAGTTGCAAAAGAATAAACAAAACATACCCAGATAAATATCACCGAAAGACCCATTACCGATCTTTCTGCCAATACGGTATTTTCTTCCTACACGAAGATCCCTAGATAGAGGTTGAACGTTAGATTCGTAACTTAACGGGATCGATCAGACGATGGTCCTAAGACCGTGAGGACCTGGATAGGCAAGAACAGACTTACATTTTGAAGAGTTGCCAACGAAGGGAGAAACAGATGTGTGGACGATCACTTTATGAGTGAATGGGAGGTTGGAAGGAGAAGAGAGCAACAAGTTGGGTTTGAAAGGAAGGTGTGTGGATGTTCAGGTGAAATGGAAATCGCAAACCCCACCGGACATCCGATTATTTAATATACGGTCTGTTTAGATTTTACGTTTGTGTTTGAACTTATAAGCGAAGCAGAAGACAATTAAATTATACATTAAATAGCGACACTAGTAGTATTATTAGCCATATTAGATACCCAAACACAATTTCGCCAACAAGTAACAGAGCAAATGTGAGACTTTGATTTAGTAGTGTGTATTCCTTCAATTAAGATTTAAAGGGGAACTGAAAATAAGAAAAAGGGTGAAGATAAAACAGAAACGGGAAAACAACAAGAAAAAACCAGGTCTAGTTGGAACTTAGACAAGTACCAGTCCATTTTGGAATCAGGAGGATTTATTGAAGTTTTTTAATAAGTTCTTAATCTTGATTGTGAATTTCTTAACAATATTAACTTTTTTTTCCTCTGTCTTGGCGGTAGCCTCAGATTCTGGTTCCGTGGCAGGTTCTGGAACTGGAGTTCCCTCGACAGCAGCAGGGGCTTCAGTGGTCTCGGCTGGAGTAGCGACTGGCTCGGTGGCAGCTGGTTTTGTGGTCTATAGGAAAACAAACAAGCGCGGTTAGAAGAGAGCCGTCACTAAAAAAGATTTAGGAAAGATGGACATACTTCAGCAGTAGTAGACATTTTCAATAAAAATAGTTTCAGAGGAGGAGTAAATATTAATTCTGTAGATGAATTGGGATGATAAACAAAAGAAAGAAAAAGAGAACGAGAAGATGATCAGCTTTTATACATTTAATTATAAGCTTAAATTTGGTATACAAGAAGAGTACAGCTGCATGCATGACCCTGCAGCACAACAATATTATCAATTCTTTTCATTCTACATAAAATTCATTATCTTCAGATCTTATGAAGGCGTAGATGTAAATGTAGGTGTAGCTGAATACCCCAGGAATACTCAATAGGTCCAAATGCTTTCCACCTTAATAGCTATGACTAAACATTCCTAACAATCGTGCACCATGGTTTGGAAATGATCATGATCATGAACATGATAAGCACTCTAACTCTAAATATTACAATTACAATCCATCATCTCCTCCAAAAAGTATTGATAGTATGGTATAAAATATATGCATATTCAAGTTACAATCAATATGTTAATTAGCAGTACGTCTGTTTTCACAAGATAATGCTGTAACTATCTGTTTATAGTATTTACTCGTGCTAATATTTACTTAAGCATTTCAGTCTGCCACTGTCTGGTGGTCATAAATGACTGATCATTATAATTAATAAAAGAGGTCTGAGAAATGATCATGATCATAAATATAGATTAACCTAATGATGAACTTAATTATTAATTCATATTAATATTATATTTCGCTAACATATGATGTTAATATTCATGTTAGTTAATATGGATGTTATTGTCTCAGGCTCAAATCTTAAATCCACAATTAATGCGAATAATGATATATTGCACACGTATATTAATACTCAATGACCATTGACCACTGTCACCAAAATCAGATTTTGAAAGGAAATGTGGAAAATTGCTAACTACATATGAAGTTCGTAATCACTGAAATCACTGAAATCACTGATATTAATAGTTTACTGGAATCACAGATCTACAACCTTCAAGTAATTATAACCGTACATGCTGTAATGAAATTATGGATTGGGAGAATCATTTCCGATTGCAAACGTCTTTTATTCTCTTATCAATTGATCATGATCATGAGCCCCATCACAGTACACCATATCTTCATCTCTTGCATTTAATAACCTACGATAGAAGATCCAGGGCTATGCAATGCGATAATTGACACATTTATTAGCAGTTGTTTATAGGAATGAATGATGAGAATCTATGGACGTCGACATATGACCAAAAATTTTCTATCTAAACTCTCACCATTTTCTCATTTAATATGTCATATTCAAGTTTTTAATTATGAAATCATCATTTTAAATGTTGTCATAATTTTGCCAAGCTTAAGTAATCATGCGCGGCTAACATTTATCACCACTCGTTGCTTCTCAACTTTTTTAGACTTGTCTTCAAATTTGCAAATTTGCGATCGATATTCGGCGTCGGTGATCTCTCAAGCTTTTTTTCCTCAGGGATTTTTGAGTGATTGAGCACTGTCTCATGAATCATGCGTAAATAAAAAATATATTAGCATCGTAAATTTAAAGTATCTTTTTAACAGAAGCTTGTTTAAGACAAAGCAATTATATTATATTATCAATTTCAAGCGCAGTTCTTTTTCCCGCTATGAAAAGTTTGAAAACCATTAAAATGATATATTATATTGATAATTATAATCATAATTTTATACATGGTCATTTCTTCTGATATCTTCTCAATTGCAATCATCAATTTGTATTAAGTTCAATGATAATTACGGCCTGTCGTTTACACTATAGCGCAATAGTGGTATTTGTATTTAACTAATTATCCCTTAAGTGCAATAACACCGATACAACATTAATAAATGAAAATAAACTTAAACGAATTACAAGCTAGAATTCTGGAATGCTTAAGCCTAGACTCTTATCTATATATCATGTCATAGTTAACCCATAATGTCATATAGCCTACATTTTATTTCAATATAAATCTATTTTGATCCTTTTGATTTTCCAATCCATCATGGCAAACCCAAATCTTCGCAACAGCACCGGGTGTCAATGAGCACGCGAAATGTCTCTATTGCCCGGCTTGACGGCTGTACGTAATACGTACACATCACCATTGCTCATGATTATCTGTTTAGGGGTCATTGCAATGCTAGCTGTAGCGCTGTTTGGTGGCATAACCGCGACGGCTTATATTGTGTGCCGATTTAAGACAACAATTCCTATGGAATTAAGGGTGTTTAATATTAAGATTTACCTGGGTAACCATTGAGGTGTGTGATGGCCTTAGAGTTGTATAAATTTTAGCATGGAGAGGACCTGTTTGGTGGTGTAAGAAGATCAATCAAGAGAAGAAACCATGTACGGAGATATAATGGAAAAATTACATGGAAAAGGAAATAATTGAAGTGGGAGAAGAAGACATAAGCTCAAGTAATGCTGAATCAACTTCAAAGAGTCCTTCAAATTCAAAATACTTGGTAGAAGCTAGCTGTTTAAAAGAATAGTCAAAATAACGATTATGATATACCGCTGATAATTAGGCTAGCTATATAGATTTGATTATACACAGTAGAAGTTGAAGATCCATCCAAGATTATGTAATATATTACACACCAATTACATAATTTTTACATAACGTCTTGAAAAATCTATCTATTGAGTATACGGGCAATCTGTATGGGAAGTGGTCACGGAGAAAACTAGAGCAAAGGTATCAACGAGCGTGAAGAGAAACTATGGGCTCTAACATAATCTATAGTATACCTGAGAACAGGCGTGGATCATATCACACATCTCAATGCCTTAGAAAATGAGTCAATGGTGTTCTGCTTCATTTTATTTTTGAGAGCATCACATCTAGAGAGAAATTTCAAACACTTCAAAATGGATGTATAGAATATGAACCTTTTCAAAAGCGACTCATTAGAGATTATTCTATGTTTTTAAAGAAAAATTGATCAGCTGAATGACGAGATCATCAAGCAGGTTTTACTAATACAATTTATAATAATTTATATTTGTTTGTGTTTTTGGACTTCCTGGTTGAAATGTACAGTTTTGGGCAGCTCTAATATACTGTTTTTTCCAATTTATTTATTTACGGGTCATTTGAGAATAAAATAACGATGTGACCGGGTAATATTTAACGACGAGTCCCAATTTAATTCTTATTTTGAATAATTGAATAACGATTGGGGATAATCGAGGGATGGATTTTCGTGTGAGAAAGGGTAAACTAGCTAGTTTATATCGGGAATATAATCAACTGAGCTTTGAGGCTCTATTAATAGTTTGCTACTAGATCACGACAATTTGTCTGGGTGATAATTAACTAATAGCCGGCTCACAAACCCAAATGAATAAAATTAGTTTGTTGGACCATCAGTTCAAATGCACAGCATTAAAAAGCCGGTGGCCTATGCTACGATGATCGATTATAAAGGAAGATAATCCTCCTCCAACAATATCAGCGACTGTGGGCCACCGCCGCGAGAATACCTGTTGCCGTCCATTCTCTTTAGTTTTATTCTCAACTTAAGGCTACTAATAAGTTTATAAAAGGAAATGGCAACGAAATTCAACAAGCTCGCCACCCAGACAACAGCCTGGTGCACCGTCCCATTTTGCTTTAGGATCCTCCCATGATTGAATCCACCTCGCCTCCTTTTTTGACGTGAGTTATTACGTTTCTTATCAGCAGCCGTGATAACCCAGTAAACACGTTAGTAAGTGAGACAAGGAAGGCCCACCACATGTAATGCTTTCATATTTCGCAGCATCTTCTTTTGCGGGTGTGGCATCAAACACAACTAGCAGATGACACCAATTCGACCATAATGTAAATATGGATACACTCAACTTTATTCAAAGCTTGAAGTGCCTCTGCTACTAGCAGTTTGGGTTTCTGCCGTTCCATATCTAAGCTCCTTGGTGGTGTTGGCCGTGGTTTCTGTTGTTGAGCTTCAGCTTGACCAATGTTGCGACTAAATTAAAAAAATAGTAGTCAGAATTAGGTCTTCAAAAATATATAACTACCATTTATATTTGAAACCCCCAAAATTGCATACATTTGGATACTCAATCTACCATTAGCAGGTAATAATATTTCAACCAAATTAGAATATGCCCTGTTTCTCTATCCAAACACAAAATAGTAATAGAAATGTTTGTCGACATAAAGAGACCATGTTCTTAATTGTATATTTGCTTACTTTGATCATTTGAATTGCAATATTAGGACCAAGACCTCTAGACCTCTTTTCCTCAGCTCTCAAATCCAGGGAAATCGGATGACGTACAATATCGTCAAACACACCCATTGTGATATTAGTTTCACAGGATCTTAGAAGCGTCTGAAACAGCGTTGATTCTGTTCTTTGGTGCATAAGAAAATATTCGTTTTTCAACAACTGAAAGAATGTTACCATCAAGCATCTTGTTTAAAAGATCGGAGAGGCGAAAGAATGTAAATCATTCATTGGATTCATCAAGTGCTTCTCCCAGCTCTTTGAGTTGAGATTCATATTCATCAAGCTGAGTGTCGTTGGCGCCAACTATAAAAAATTTTAAATGTTAAAATTAAGAACAAGTTTCTCGAAAAAGTACATCACTTACTCAAATCAGAATATAAATGCCCATCACTGAAGATTCTAAGTCCTGGTTCATATAATGATCTCACTCCTGAAGCAAACTCTCTCAAATTTTTTAAGGCGAACAATTCTTCTTGATATGGGAGTGTCCAATTTGAGCTTTCACGAGTAAAGGCTGGTAGATAACATTCGATTTGCAAATAAATAAAAAAAAGTCGATTTTTTTTCTCAAAGAATTCTCTCCCTCTTTCATTCCATTTATCAATATTACACGGCTCGGTCTCAAAAAATTCAATGATCTCTTTAATGAGAGTCCTGCTTTCAGTGATATCGATGATAAATGGACGGTCCAAACCCGACAATTCAGCTTTCTTAAGAATTAGCAGTATAACAACTTTATCTAAAGCGCCTAGACCAGTGGTAATGCCGCGATGTTGGTGTTCAGTACGTAATTGAACCTCGTGAAAGGTCACGGAACAGTGGTTAATTGGTTTGTGTGTGAGAACTTGACAAAATTCCGAATACCACTCTTGCTTGATAGTAATGGACTCAGTTTTGGCATCCGGAAAATCTTCATCTGAAGCATGTAAGTCTGGAAAGTTTAAGATAGAAACCTCTTGATAAAAATAATCCCTTATCCCATTTTTCTCTCAAAACTTTAGCTTCTCTACCACTTGCAAAAAATAGATTTTTATCACGGCCCTCACGGCCCTCATGTGGAATTTTTAGTAGTTTGCTTTATAAATCTGTTGTTCATCTGAGAGCAGCTATTAGCTGTAGCTTCGATAGTTTATTAATTTTCTTCTGTTCTTTTTCTTTTGTACTTGGGAAAAGTGATAATTTATAACTGCAACTTTTAAAATAGCCTGTATATATAAAATAGAAGACTACAGTTTGTAAGAATGAATCCTAATATAAGTATATAATCAGTTTCTGATATTCACCATGTCGGATACATATTTATAGTCACGATGTTTTTTAATTTTGTCCATTAAGTAGAATAAAACATCTTAATTTGAGGAGTTGAACCACGAGACGTAATATTTCAACAAAAATAAGCTCTTACTATTAGCAATGACAATTAATGATATTTATAAAAGTGTCCGATATTAAGTGACAAGACTGTATATATAGTGTAAGAGAATAAATAAATATTATCTAAATCATGAGTGATCGTATTTGTAATTATAGTATGTTTTTGTTTGTGATTCGTGGTCGAAACAAAACAAATGTTGTGGCATCCGAGCCCTCTAAATGACTCAACCTGACTCGACCACTACACATATATTTATATATTAATTGACTAATTTAGTTATAGGAAATCTTGCTTTATTATGTTAAAATTCTAGTCTAATATACTGCCTAGTTTTATGGTAATTTCGTAAATTCGTAACATCCTAACAACCTTATACTCATTTTCTTTTCTTTACCACACAGAATGGAGAGTATTATAGTGAAATTTAAGCGGTTTGCAGAAGATGTCGAAGAAAAAATCAGAGAAAATGGGGATCAATTATGCCAAATAAATATGGCGAATTATTTTGGAGATTTAAAAATC
>BCKZ01000012.1:440937-482450 GCA_001600815.1 Alloascoidea hylecoeti | reverse complement strand
ACAGGGCCATATGATTTTAATTGGCGCTAGTAGTAGTGGTAAAACTACTTTTGCAAGATTTGTTTCTTGGATGAACGGTCTTAAAGTTGTGCAACTTAACTTAATGTTCATAGGAAATATACAATTCAAGATTTTGATTCTTCGTTGAGAGATATTTTAAAGCGATCTGGCATACATGGTGAACGAATTTGTTTTATAATTGATGAGTTAAACATCATGGATACAGCTTTTATTGAAAGAATGAATACCACCCTTCTTGCTAATGCAGAAATCCCTGGCTTATTCGAAGGAGATGAATATGTAGCATTGATAAACGCTTGTAAAGATGAGGCACAAGCTCAAGGTCTTTTACTTGAATCTCAGGAAGAGCTATACAGATGGTTTACCCAACAAATTGTTCAAAATATTCATGTTATTTTCACAATGGATACTCCTGAAAATAATTCTTCACCTCAAATTATTTCTTCCCCCGCTTTATTCAATCGATGTGTCTTAAATTGGATGGGAACATAGAGATCCCATTAATTTTGTTTTCTTCTTTTGCTATAATTCTTTTCGTAACATTTAGAGCTCTTTTGGAGAAAGCTCTTGTCCATATCTTTGAAATATATTCTTCATATCGATCGAAAATCACATTTGGAATTTTTATTGTTATTATTGTATCGCCAGCACTTTTTTATTCTCTTTAATATTTTTTAAAAACTGCTAATTACATTTTATTTAGTTATTTAGTTAAGCTTATAATTATTATCAATCAAGATATTATTGGCCCACGCGCCCTAAAATACCATAAATATATGTATATAAGGATAKCATGATAAAATAYCTTGATRGTAAGCTTAAGAATACTATGTTTTCTCTTAATGATAATCATTTTTTATTCTTCTGGTTTGGTGAATTAATTTTGACCGATTCAGATTTCAGAGAAGGTCTTTCACGTAAATCTTCCAGATTAGCTGCCTTATATATACGACCAGGYAAGGGCACATCTTTTTCGCAATAAAAAAGAGTTGCCTAATTAGGCGAATCCGCGAYTTAAGGAATGTATAGATGTTAGAATCAGAAACCCATCAAATATTTTTTAAACGTAATTATATAATGTATCGCCATACTTCTACCTCATCCTTCTTATCAGTCCCATTTTCTTTTCTTTACCACACAGAATGGAGAGTATTATAGTGAAATTTAAGCGGTTTGCAGAAGATGTCGAAGAAAAAATCAGAGAAAATGGGGATCAATTATGCCAAATAAATATGGCGAATTATTTTGGAGATTTAAAAATCCAAGAAAACTTGGAGGAATTGGAGAAGCTTACCACAGAAGATATAATGATCAATTGCAGTCCAGATGTATTGGTAAATTTTTTATTTAATATTCCAATGACGGGGTTGATTCAAATTGGTAGCCAAATTGCAGGATCAAGTAAACCCATAATGAATACTGGTAGTCTCAACAAAAGTAGCAGTAAGTCTACAACAGCAAGTGGGGTTACGTCGAAAAGAAACAAATTAAGTGATTATATGAAGGAGATTATTTTCGAACTCGATGGAGAACTAGTGCTGGATTTTAAAAACGAACCGTGGGTCAAGGAAATGTTACCGGTAGTAAAAGGCCCTATATATAGAGGGTTAAATAATCAATTGGTGTCAATTCTGGATACAAACTTTTTCTCTGAAGGAGAATTGCAAGAAGCARACGTCCRCCAATTTCTTCTTKTSAAGCTGTTTACTCCCTGCCTCRAGATTTTTAATACATTAACGAGTTCATCATATTTRACCGTCARAGGAGAACGACCCGGASTAATAAAYCAATTAAAAGGAAGAAAGGTAAAATTAACTACAAKATCAGATTTGRTGATTTATCATATGTATGAGCCTCTCATCACCATAGAATTGAAAAGGCCTATATTAACTAAAATGGTCGGCGACATCAACCATTTTTCAATSAACTCTGATTTTAAAGTAAGAGTTGATGAAGTACTGCAACAGTGCTTAACATTAAAGACGCCATTTGGCATCCTTAGTGACGGTTTTATAATGTTCTTCTTACAAATATGTACTACTGGTATTGGTCTAGAGGAAGGTGAAGAAAATTCGATAGGATTTCCTGGAAGTAAAGAGGTTCTTTACAAAACACTCAAAATCAATTACAAAATTATTAAAGCTGAGAACCAAAATGTTTTATCAACATTATTATGTTTTATAAAAAAATCTATTGATTTTTTCGATCGTTACACTAGAAACAAAGTTGAAGAAGAGATGCAACATATTKCTAACGTATTATTAGCTGAAACTCTCGGTGAAATCATTAAAGATGAAATAAAATCTAGRCAAAATTTAAAARATTTATTTTTGAAATCCGTATATTTTAGAAAAAAAGAAGGACATTTTACTTGCCAAATGGATTTAAAAATAAATATTAATTTAATCCCATTAGAGGATCGAATTCAATATTCTCAAGAATATCAATATCATTCCCAAGTATTGGTTTTCAATGGTACAACAATTATCGAAGCTACTGGTGGAATCTGTTGCTTTAATCTTATGGAAAACAAAAAATATATTCTGAAGATAATTGATCCAGTTACCTGTGCTAACGTTGATAGAGGCTTGAATGAGATGGCTAAACATTGTTATGAGTGTTATGAGAATGAACTRGATAGTTACTTGTCAGTAGCAGGTGACGAAAGATTTAAAAAGATTGTCCCTACTCTTTATGGAATAGGGTTTTGTACTGTTTATGACAATGATATTATTTGTAGTTCTGGTTTATTTCTTCTAATAGAATTCATAGAAGGGGAAAAMCCTGATTTCTTAGATAAAGGTGTTTTCGACAAAGCCGAGAAAAWKTTGAATTTGTTACATAAACAGGGAATAATTCATGGTGACATAAGAAGATCTAACATGAAGGTCACAGCAGATAAAGAGGTGTACTTTTTTGACTTTGGCTTTGGAAACACAGCTCAAAGAACAAAAACAAAAACAAGAAAAAGAAAAGGAGCAAGAATTAGTAGAAAAGCCACTCGTCGTCGAAAAGAGGAAGACTTGACCAAATTGCAAAATATCAGGGAAGAAGCATTAAAAAATGAAAAATATAAATTGCCACAGAATTTAGGAACAAAAAGAAAAAGGTCAGATAATTTGTAATCGGCTATATTTAACTTTTTATGATTTTGCTTTATTTATTTTATTCTATGAATTGCTGAGGAACTTTGCTAAGTAATAATAATCTTGTCTGTAGCCTTAATCTTGATCTTGTGTATGAAGGAGTTGATATCTCACCACCATGTCCAATTAATGAAAATAAAATTTTAAAAACAGGATCAGCTTGATGTGTTGCATCTTCAGAAGATTCTTCATAAATTTTTAAACGATTAACAAATAATTTTAAAACATAAATATTTGCTAAATTCTCTGTATTAATTTATCATTTAACCATAATTGATCATTTTCTTCATATATTGAAATATCATTTTTCAAAAGAACATTTTTAATAAGATATAGATATGCTGTTATTTCTTCATTTTCTTTTATACCAATTATTTCAGGTAATGATACATGTACATGTTCAGTATAATGAAGTTAAAACTGAAATATGAGATACAATTTTTAGATCTTTTTATTTAATGGTAATACCATCTTTTACCATTTTTATTAATAAATTCTGTTAATAATCTTTCAACATCCATATCATCAGGAAATAAAGCAGAGAACCATTTTTTAGCTTTATTCGATATTTGTTCAATTGATTTTGTAATGTTTGATGTAATTTCTTTATCATCAATTGGTGATCCTTTTTTTACCAATTGATACAAATAAATTTTTTGATTTTGAATCATTAATATTTTTTATAACAGTTAATAATCTATTAATAAGAGTTTCATTATTAATTTCAAATGGTGATGTACCCGTGAGATAGGGGTTGGGCAATATCTGATTGTCGAACCAAGTCGATTAAAGAAATTGACTAGTATGGTATACTTATAGAAAATATATGTGGTTACCCTACTCTTGATTACAGGCAGTCCATCATTATTACCAAAATATAAGTCTCCAAAATTTTCATTATATAATTGTCCCAGTATATCAATAACTATATTCTAGATCTAATGGTTGGATCATGTTCTCTTGCTAAACTAATGTTTTATTTCTGATTTTTGTAGGTAATAAATGTTCAGATAATAATAAAACTGTTTTGCAAGCAAATAATCTAACTTTTCTATTAGTATCGATTAAACATTTGGTTAAACCATTCGAAACTTCTTTAATAACATCAACTCTGTAGCAAGAACGGTATAAGATTTCATAGTCCATCTTTCTCTTACCAAAGGAGCTTTATCAGATATTCTATTCATCCAATTATTCCGGGTATCATGTTGGAGAAGTTCCTAAAATTGCAACTAGTGAGGGTGAAGTATACTTTTTCGGTTTCGGGTTCGGTAACGTAGCTTATCCGCCCCTACATCAACCGATAAGAAATTAGAACTAAAAGAATTAGAAAAGCTTAGGTTGTCATCGATATCTGAAAAAACAAATGATACACTTGAATTGGATCGACAAAAAGAAAAGCATAGAATATTTAATAAAGAGCGCGAGGAAAAAGAAATGACTATTGCACAGAGAAACAAAAAAAGAAAAAGGGTTAAGAAAATTTAAAAAATCTTATGAAATTTATACTGGTATATTTTTGATTTTATAAATTTGATTTTAAAGATTATTGTGTTCAATGTGGTTTCTTAACATAAATCATCATCAAATTATTGTGAGAGTTATAAATTTTACTTCAGGTTTACAAAGCCAAAATATTTCATTCGGTGCTTCTCTTTATATTTTCAAGATTTTAACGAACCTAACTTTAGTTGTTCATAGAGGATTTCATTTTCTAATCCAGACTAAAGATAGAGGAATAAGCTACAAACAGCTTGAAGATTGATTTAATTTGATTATAGTTGTATTCGTTAAAAGTCTTGATGAACGAGAAACACCTAATGAAATATCTTGTCTTCCTATACGTACATGGTATTTGAAGTAAAATTGATGACTCCCTCAATACTTTGATAATGCTTGTGATCCTTTTCAACCAATAATGAAGCTTCACACCTTTGACAAGAGGAGTGGGTATCTTACTTTATTTAGTTAGGTTGTAAACAGAAGGGCGGGGGTGAAAAAGAAGCAAACTAGTATTTCTAAAAAATATGTCAATTAAACTTTTTAAAAATTTGTTTAACTAAAAATAGTATTAATTATTACTTGAAAAATAGAAATACACGAAGAGTAACTTTTTCTACTAACTTTGTGAAATGCCTCTATCTTGCATTGGTTTTCAAATAGGATACAATCGAAAGGCTGATGTCGAAATAATTAGACCATAAGAGCGCTTTAGAGCAACCTCTTGCAATTGAGTTCTTGTCAAAGAATTTTCCAAGTGGACCATAATAATGATGAGGATGTTTTTTTTAATCCTGTAAATTTTATGCCCTTGTCTGAGTTTTCCATTGGGTTATGATCCTATCTGAATATTAATTAAAGGATTAATCCATTGATACTTTTTCCAATATATAGTAGATCCCAAAATAATTAAATCATTTTTTGCAAAAGTATGGTGGATCCCTCGTACACATGTGACTCAAATATCCATACAATTTAGTGGGGAGCCAACTCTCCTTGTTTCCTTTTCATACCATCAACATTTTCATTATAATCAATGTCAGCTTCAAAATACGCTCTATTCATCTGTGATATTCAACAAGTTTTCACGAAACATATTCACGGATATGAATCCCTTGTTCAAACGTAAGTTATTTGATAATTTATATATTGTTAAGAGTATAATGTTATAAGATTTTATATTAATCCTCATGCATATGATTTAAAGAACCAACAAATTAGTTAAATTTTGTAAACAAACAGGAATTCCAATTTGTTTAACTACACAACTTCGAGGGAAATTAGGTGATACAGATTCTCGAATTCTTGATGAGATCAAAGAAGCAAATGTTATTGCAAATGCGGATAAGACAAAATTTAGTATGTGTATTCCAGAAGTTTTAAATCCATTATCAAAAGAGAAACCAAAAGTTATATTAGTTGGATTAGAATCTCATGTTTGTATTTTACAAACAACATTAGATTTATTAAAAAAAGGTTATTCAGTACAAGTTCTTGCAGATGGTATATCAAGTATTAATAAATATGAAATTCCAATTGCATTACAAAGAATGAAAAATGAAGGAGCAATTATATCAACAAGTGAAAGTACATTATTTGAAATTATGAATGATGCAAAAAATGAAGGATTTAAACCAATGTCTAAATTAGTTAAAGAATATAAAAATCAAACAAAAGATGCATTACAAATTTTAACTGATTTTTAATCAATATTAATTACAATTATTATTATATATGATATCGATTATGATTATGATTATGATTATGATTACAATTGCAAATACAATTATTACAATTTTAATACATCGTAAATTCAACTATATATATATATTCATAACATAGTTATCATAGTTTTAGCTAGCGTATAATAAGTTAATAAGTAAAATATAAAATTTATATGAAAGAAAAGGGATTAAGCTCAATAATTAGTAATTTAAATTTAAAAAATAAACAATATAAATATTTATGAAGAAAAAAGAAGAAAAAAGAGAGAAAAGAAACACCAATATCAACAGCAAAGATCAAACAGATAAAAACAATAGTAATAATAGTAATAATAATAATAATAATAATAATAATAACAATATTATAATAATAAACAATATAATAATCTAAATTTCCATAGTAGTAAAACAAAATAAAAAATAAGAATAAAAATGAATAGTTTATAATTAAGAAAGAAAGAATAAGAAATAAGAAATAAGAAATAGAAAAAAACAAAGAAATGGAATATATAAAAAGAGTCAATGTTAATAAAAACTTCAATAAAAACTTCAAAAAAAAAAAAAAAAGATAAAATAAAGATCATATCATATCAAAAGATTCAAATTTAGTTATAAATATTAGGGATAAAAATTTCCGTTAATAGTACTTTGTTAATATTAGTAATAGAACCATCAAAAAAAAAAAAAAAAAAAAAAAAAAAAAAAAAAAAAAAAAAAAAGAAATAAAGTTATAGCACAAGTTTATTCATAATTTCTTTTTATAAAATCATGAAACAGTTCTAATATATAATAAAACTTTCTTTTTCCCTTCCAATACATTCCATAAATCATCATCATTTTGAATATTAACAAAAGTATCACGATCATTTTCATCATTATTTGATGTTGATCTATTTGGTGGTAAATAAGTTAAATGTAAAATTGATGGATTTAATTCTAATTTAGAACCAACTTTTTCAATTAATTCAATTAATGAAATAATTGGTGAAACATTTAATGCAAATATATCATCATCAAAGAAAAATTTAACTTTAACAATTGCATTACATTCAGAAGTTGATAAATTATTATTGATATTATGATATTCTGTTATATTTTGAGAATTTGGTCTATCAAATTTATTTGATGAATATGATTCACCATTTGATACATTTGATAAATTTGATGTATAATTTGATTCACCATTTGAAACAACAGAAGTTAAACTTGAAGTATAATTTATATCATGTTTAATATTAGTACCAGCAGTTGCAGTTGGAATTTCAACTCTTGGATTATTTGATTTTGGTATTGCCAAAGATTCAGGTAATTCTTTTGGTAATTCATTAAAAGATTCTAAATCACCATCACGTAATTCAAATAATTGTAAAACTAAATTACTATGAGAAACTTTTGAATCTAATAAAACTAATTTTTTAACATATTGATCTAAATCAATTCTTCTTTGACCAGAAATTGAATCATTAACATAAGTTAATGGACCAGGAATAAAAGGTAAGATTCTATCTCTACCATTTTTACCAGCTTCTTCAGGGAATTCTTCTAATAATTTAATTTGAAAATCATAAAAATCTTGATAAAATCGACATAATTTTCTAAATCTTCCATCAGATGTATGACAAGTAACAACATACCAATATCTATCATTATCAAATAAAAATTCAGTTACAGCAGCTTGAACTAAATAAATTGAATTTGAATTTGAATTTGAATTTGAATTTGAATTTGAATTTGAATTTGATAATGAATTTGATATTTCATTTTCATTTGAAATTTCATTTGAAGTTTCATTATAAGGATTATTATAATTAATAGATTCACTCTCATCTTCACCTTCAGGAATTGAAGAAGGTACATTAAGATTCAGTTGTTGCATAGATCCATCCAACTGTAATGCAGTATTAGATATAGAATTATTATATTGATCAGGGATAAAATCTAGATTTGAAGGAGATGGATCTAATTCAACTTTACCTAATGGAATTGCATTTGCTTGATATTGCGCATTCTTCAATTTCCATTTATCAATAGTTGGTACATGACCAATTTTAATCGCCATTACAACATTATCAATGATTTGGCCAGTGGTCATATTTGTGATTTGAACAAAAGATGATGGGACTAAGCCTGGACCACCTAATCTTTCGATTGGTTTTGCAATGAACCATTCATAATTATGATGAGCACAAACTATAACACGCTCACCTTCAGACACATCTAATTCATCGGGTCTTTCAGCATTAAAATCGTATAGAACTGTAGCGTATAAAGTACTGTAGGCAGCTCCAGTAGCGTACAAGGATATATCGACATCATTGATGGAAGCACTATTTGATTTTGAATGGGACAAAGCTCTTGGAGAAGCTGGGTCGGTTGAGTTGCTGCCGACGGAGTTGTTTCTTGTTTGGGGACGGGTGCGGCCAAAAGCCTCGAAATAGGCGGCGGGGACCAAACCTTTTTGGTTCGTAGAAGGGTTGGCAGCTTCGTACCATTCGGGGTTATTTTCGTTTCCTACGACGTGGAAGAAATCGCCTTTGCGGAAGCCCAGCTCGCCGGGCCCCTGGGGGTCGTAGTCGAAAAGAGCCTTGATGACCTTTTTGGGGACGCAAAGGGCCGCGGCTGCAGAGGCACGTTGTGGGTGCTGTTTGGGGGACGAGCCCGTGTGGGGGTGGGGGCCTGTGCCGGACGAGACCGAGCGCGAGTGCAGGCCTGAGTCGGACGAGTGTTTCAACGAGCGTCGCGTGCGGATTCCCTGAGGATCGATATTGGTTAGTATTGTTGGCGCCTTACAGATCAGGTCACATGCTAGGGTGCTGTCCAGTCACATGTCTGCCCGCAGACCCTCTGCCGTTGGGGAGTCATGTGATCCGGCCCCTCGCGGCCCACGCGGCCCGAGCGCCCCTCGCGACACAAGCGATCCAGCAAACTCACCTTGAGCATAATAACTGTGTTGAGATGGAGAAAACAAAAAGAAAAGGAGGTTTGATTTGCTATGCATCGTCCAATTAGTAACTGCTGACTCAGGCCTGCGCCATATAAATCCAAATCCTGCTCTTTTCGTCCGGTCTATGTTATATGTAAATGCCAACGTCCGGGCCCAGATCTGGAGGCCTTCGGTTCCGGCTGTGGCCTCCAGATCTGGGCCCGGACGTTGGCATGGTTATGATCGCATAAAGCATCGTTATAGCGTGAACTCCATATTACCCACGTGATGCGCCTAGATATCTGCCTCCACTTGCCTGCTCACTTGCTTCCTCCTCCGTAAAATGGCTGCTTTCCTACACGAACTGAAGGTGGCGCAGTTGGCCGTCAGAAGAGCCTCGAGCCTTACCAAAAGTGTCTCGGATTCTCTGAGAACCGCCACTACCGTTACAAAAGACGATCATAGTCCCGTTACTGCTGGTGATTACGGTGCACAAGCCACCATCATTTCCGCCATTCGCCATGCGTTTCCTACGGATGAAGTCATTGGCGAAGAGGATTCTGATGTTCTGAGACAGAATGAACCCCTGAGACAAAAAGTTTTCGATTTGGTTGTGAATACTCAAAATCAGGATGCCTATGACTCAGACATTGGAAAAGTTAACTCTATTCAAGAAATGTTAGATGCAATTGATCATGGTGATTCAAAAGGTGGTAAAAAAGGAAGATTTTGGGCTTTAGATCCAATCGATGGTACAAAAGGTTTCTTAAGGGGCGACCAATTTGCTGTTTGTTTGGCTCTTATTGTCGATGCAGAAGTGGTTCTAGGCGTTATTGGTTGCCCAAACTTACATTCAAAATTACATGATAATACTTCCCAAAAAGGCTCTTTATTTTATGCAACTAAAGGTCAAGGTTCTTTCCAAACTCCTTTATTCATTGATTCGTCGGTTCCAACATCCATTCATTTTAATGACATTGAAAATCCTGCATTAGCAAGAGTATGTGAAGGTGTTGAAAAAGGTCATTCATCTCATGAAACTCAAGCTGCTATTAAAAAACAATTAGGTATAAATTTAGAATCGGTTAGATTAGATTCTCAGGTTAAATATTGTGCAATTAGTAGAGGTGATGGTGATATTTATCTTAGATTACCTGTTACTAAGGAATATCGTGAAAAAATTTGGGATCATGCAAGTGGTAATATTTTAGTTTCTGAAGCTGGTGGAATTGTTTCTGATATGTTTGGAAATCCTTTATATTTTGGTTCTGGAAGAACCTTAAATAGTCAAGGAATTATTGCTGGTCCTAAAAAAATTCATGCTAAAATAATTGAAGCTGTTGAAAAAGTTCTTTCAACTTCAACTTCAACTTCATCTTCAAATATATAATTATATTCATGTTTCATGTACATAGATTTATACAAAAAATACATTCTAAAGTAAATGTCATGTTTAATTGATCATCATGATCATTCTTTATTTTCAGAAATTTTCATTGATTCAACTCCTAATGATGGAAGTTTATAAGTCCCTTCCAATTGTGAAATAACATTAGATTTTGTTCTTGAATATTCAATTTTTAATGGTTTACCCATAAATATTATTCCTTGTAATGCTTTCATTGCTATTGTTGCACTTAAAATATCTGAAAATACTATATGGCCTTGCCCCCTAAATGTTGGTGTTTTCTTAACTATTATTGATATTATATGTCCATATGTTGAAAAAATCATATAAAGTAAATGTTTTAATTCTATAAATGTTACATATTTAATTGTTAGAATAATAATAAATTTAATGATGAAAAAAATCAAAATAACATACCATTTTTTTGAACCTTATCATTTAAATTGTGTACATATAAAGTTTGTGATGGATTTCCAGTTGAATGTGATTGTGAATTTGTCCAAGAATCTTGTATTTGGTGTTGGCTTGAAATATCAATTTTTTGTTTTTTTCGTGGTTGTGCATCTTCTTCTTCATCTGATGAATTTGGTGCATACTCTAGCACATTATCTTCATTTTCACTTGATTCATTTTCAATATTTTTACTCCGCGACATGATAATTCTATATTTGATCTGTTAATGATTATTTATATTTAACTATTGCTAATAATTAAATCCAAAGGTGTGAAAGAGAAATTATGATATCCGGGTAAATTTAAATTATATTCTATAGCACTAACTACTTATATATATATATATTTTTTTTTACAATTTAGAAGCATCTTTAAAAGAAGAAACAACACAATCAGGAACTCCAACTGCTCCAATAAATGAATTTCCTCCAAGACTTATTTTATTATCATAATTTTTAATTATCAAATTTTTAGCTTCTTCAATTTTTTCTAATAATCCAACTGTATATTGTGGAATACAATTTTCTTGTAATTGTGATGATATTATTGAATTTGAATAATTATCAAGATTGATATTTAAATGGGTTAATAAGAAATTTTTGGCTGCATGTTTTGCTAATGATGGTGATGGAGCTGTTGAATTATTCCACATATAACCACCCATCATTAATGTAATTTTTGTGTAATCATTTTCATTTTCATTCTTAGTTGTAGATGATGTAGATCCATATAATGGAATTGAATTCTTAGAAATATCTGAATCAAATATAACACCAAGAACTTTATTTGGATTATTTAATGATGCTGGGACTAAAAAACCAAACCCATGATGATTTAAAACATCTTTTGGAATCCAAACATTAACAACACAAACAGATACATATGGAATTGAATTAATGATTTCTTTTGCTTCTAATAAATTAGAATTAGAATTTGATTCTAATAGAGGTATTAAATCACATCCTGATATATTTGTCCTTACAAAATCAACATTTAATTGATGATTTTCTCCATCTTTTATAAAATCAATAATACAATTTTCATTTAAATTATCATTTTTAATATTTTTAACTGTTGAATTTTTATATATTTTAACATTTGGAAATTTAATTAATGATTTTTCTAATGTTTTTGTAATTGTTTCAAAACCATTTTTTAATCCAATCATTGGGAATTTTTTTAAATGATTTGATAAATTAATTGGATCAATTTTAAAATTTGGTAATTTATTTTTATAATAATTTAAAATTTTTAATTCGTTGTTAGTTATATTTTCATTTTTATTTGATTTTGATTTAGTAAATAATTTTATTAAATTCGATTTTAAAATACTACCATTTTTTTCTTCTAATTCATATAATTTTGATAATGTTGCCTTTGCACTTAATTGTTTAACATCACCAGCATAAATTCCATGAATTACTGCAGATAAAATATTTCTTGAAAGATTTTTACCAAATCTACGAGTTATAAAAGAATCAATTGATTCATCTTTTAATTCATTTGATCTTTTTGGTTTAAAAAATTCTAATAATGAATTAATTATTATTCCTTTACCTAATGGATTTAAAAAAAATGGAATTGTTTCAAAGATTGTTGAAGGAACTTTTAAAAGGCCAGTTGGTGATAATAAATATTTTTGATTTGCTATTGAATTTTGAGGTATAGCAATTATATCATCTATTTTACCCAATCTGCTTAACTGAAAAAATTATTAGTATAATTAATACCATAACAGTAAATGATCACTTACCATATCTATCAGTAAAACTGATCCAGTCGAAGAACCCCTTAAAGTTCTAGGACCTCGTTCTAAATCAACATATCCAAATTTTTCAACGTCTGTGTTCACTTGAGATGTTTCAATCCATCCACCAACACGTTTTTTCTGCTCTATTATTGTTATGTTGAGATCTTTTCTCAATTGAGCCAAATACCAGGCGTAAGAGAGACCCGAAATACCTGCTCCAACAACAGCGACATTTGATTTTGGTGGTAAAACCTTTGTGGAATAGAATCTTGATGCTCTTAGCATTATTTTGGTGGTGAAATTTTATAATTTAAGTTTATGTTTGTGTTTGTGTTTATGTAATGATAATAATCATATCATTTATTGTTTCATTTATTGTATGGTTGCAATTGGTTGAAAAATACACAATACATTTATATCCTTTTAAAATATCATCAATATAAATATGGATAAAAATATAAGATGCATTTAATAAGATGGTTGAAGTTAAATGTTATGAGGATCATGTTAGAACCATAATAATAAAAATGAATGACTTTCCAACTTCTTTTGAACTTTGCTTTGTTCTCTGTTTATTCTTTGTCATTCATTCACCAAATTTTAAAAAAATTATTAAATAATGGATAATCAAACAATAACTCCTTTACAAGCACACTACATTAAACGAGAACTCCTTCGACTTCAACTCGATAATGAGATTACTTTATTAACTGATGAGACTTCCCTTCGGAGATTCGGATCACCATTTAGCAATACTGATCCATCAAAAGAAACATCTCATAAAGATGAAAAACCAACAGTTATACAAAATACAAATGCTGAAGAATATCAATTCACAATAACAAGGTTTATTTTTGATGAATTCATTAAAACATTTCCATTTGTATCATTTATTGGGAAAGATGATAATGAAGCATTTTGGAAAAATAAAATCCAAGTATTTTGGGAATCTTTTGCCACTAAACAAATTAGTTCAACTGAAGATAGATCTGAAAATACAAAAAGAAGGTAATACAAATTAATTATAATTATAAATTTAAATGAACACATTTACTAATTGCTTTTTCTTATAGAAAAATGATGTTGAAGATTAATAGAGTAATTTTACTTTTATTATCATCTGGTATTCCAACAACTGTTGATGTTCAATTATCAGAATCTGAATATCAAGCATCACGACAAAAATTAGATCATTTACAATTGACAACTGAAAAACGAGATAATACTCAATTATATTTAAAATTCATTAAAGGTATTAAAGTAAATATTATATCTGTTAGGAAATCAAAAACATCAAATCATAAATCTTTTATACCAACTTCAATGACATTAGGAAAATCTTCTACAAAAGAATGTACTTTTATATTACAATGTCAATATAAAGGTGGAGAGATTAAAAATGTTGAAAGAACTTATTCGGATTTTAAAGAATTAAATGAAAACTTAATTAAGGAATTTCCTGGAAAACGCCTACCAAGACTTCCTCATCATCATAAAAAAAGTTCAAAAAGTTCAATAAATGCCACTGGTATAACTGATAATGATAATACTGATGATGATAGTGTATCAATTCGTTCAGAAGCTAAAAGTGAAACTAAAAGTGAAACTAAGAAAAAATTGAAATTATCACACTTGAGTCCTAAATATTTTGCTAAATCAAATTCAAATGATGATTTAAATCCAAAATTTTACCGTGAAAAAGAACGTGTATCTTTAAGATCATATCTCAATACTTTACAAGGGATACCTCAAGTAGTAAGATCTCATATCTTCCAAGAATTTCTTTTTAAAAATTCAATTCGTCGTTTATCACAAGAAGATTTAATAGATATAACAAATCGAATTCAATTAGATGAAATTAGAAAAGATCATCAAAATACTTTCCAACAAGCAGTTGATATAAAATACCAAGAATTAAGTACCCATTTATTTGAATTTAAAAATGCTATAATGAATAATAATGCATTAAAAGAATTTTTTAATGAAATTAAAACAAAAGAAAAATTTGATGATCTTTCACCATTATTATTAACATTTGTTAGATGGGCAGAAATTGAATTAGCAAGTGTAATTTATTATCTATTTATTGCTGAAGATACTGAATTGTTTTCACAAGTTAAAAGAATTCAAAAACTTATGCCATATGTTTTATTACAAAAAGTTTTGAAATATACTAATCCAATGTTAATGATGAAAGGTGTTATAAATTTATTTTTAGCACAACCTTTTGGTACAAAATCTTTATTACAAAATATTTTTACATTGGTATTAAGTGAAGATATAAAAGAACAAGAACAATCAATTAAAATTTTAGAAGAAAAGATTAATAATAAAAATATTACTGGTATTATTAAGAAATTCGTTGATACAGATGATGAAACAAGACAAAAATTAAAGGAGAAGGCTCGTGATACAAATACTGAATTATTAGTTATTTTATATGATACAACATATCCTGGTTGGAATAAAAATGAAAAATTAATGCATGGAATTATTGGTGCTGAACGTGAATTTAGAAAATTATCAGAATTAGAAGAATCATCATTAAGTGATGATGAAGATATTATGATTAGTGATGATGTTTCCTTATTTTTTGATCTTAAAGTATTATTTCAACTTTTAATTCGAAAACGTGATAAGAATCAAATTAAAGATTTATGGGGTGAAGATATTATGACTGCATTAATAAAAGATATTATAACAATGTTTTTCAATCCATTAATGAAAGTTTTTAAAGCTGCAAAAATTGATGAAGCAGTTGATGATTTTAAAATTTTTATTGATGATATGATTATTGTTGTTGAACAAGCTCAAAATGATTCTTTTACTGCAACAGGAGAAGAAATGGTTTCTGTATTGATGAATCTTTTATTTAGACATGAAGATAAATTTTATAAATTTTTACATCGTGTTTATATGAATGATAAAGATGGTTTATTTGATGGATTCATTAATTGGTTTTCAGCAATATTAGATTTTTTGAGAAAAGGAAGAAGAGCTAAACCTGGCGAAAATAGAAACAAACCTATAGATATTTCAAAAGTTATAATTGAAACAAAGTCTAAGATTGGTACTGGAGATGATATCAATTCATTCAATGAATCCTTAATGTTAGAAGAAGTTAATCACATTATTTCATTATTTGAGACATTACGTAAACAAACTATTGCAGCGGTTGAAGGTGATACAACATTTAACGAGATTGAAGCATCTGATTTTGGCTTAAACGATTTGGAATTACAAGACATGACTGCAGAAATAAATGGTCTTGGTAGTAGTGATGATGAAGATGATGATCGTTTTTCTCTTAGTTCTATGGAATTAGATAAAAAAAGAAAGTTTGAAAAATTTGGAATACCTAAAGAAACTGGGCCATCTTATAAGAATGAAGAAATCCAAAAACTGATGATTGTTTTCAAGGAGCATTTGAAAATGAGTTTAACTCAGTAGGATTTAACTTTAAGAAATATAATGCTATATGGGTATATTCAAGTTTGTTTTGATCATGATTGATCTTTATCGTCAATTGACCTTATAATTAGTTCAAATTGCTTTTAATTGTTTCTATTTTTATTTTTCTGCGCGATTTTTCTAGAACATAGATTATTATTTTTTATAATCATATTTACACACATTGTTTGTAGGCATACGCCTAATTCTATATAATTGAGAAGATATCAAGTATGCAATTGCAATATTAGTCGATTAAAATAACAATTCTAAAGCCTTCAGGTGGTGTCTTTTCAGAATATATGCAGGTGCGAACCGTGCATATATTTTGAATTCCAACCAGTAAGAAATCTAATGATACATAACACTGATATCCCAACAGATAAAAGTTATGTCTGTAATTAACAGTATAATTTTGGTAGTATATAGAGTCTATTATGGTATCTTGTTAAACTAAAGTCACTCTTCCGGCTTCTCATGAGCTTCAATAATAAATTCGAAGGTTTAAACTACATAATGTTACAGTTCAACAATGAACAACAATTCAATTGATGCATGGGCCATTTTTATTCCGTCTTAGGAATGCACACCATTCCATGTCTAGGACTGTAACAAACGTTAACAGTAATTATATCTGGTGATATCTTCTGATGTATTAAAAACGTTCAACCATGAGTCATGTAATACACCGGCTATAAACTGGAGTCATCGGATTCAACTGCGATCATGAGGTGTCTATATAGTGTTTCACGTGACCGTAAACTTATGGACCCAGGCACCGCCAATAATCGCCTGTAGTTATAGCTAAAAATTCCAGGAAGTTCTTCACCAATTTAGTTTTATGAGGATATAAACAGATGTTCTCTATAAAGTATTTAATTGCAACCACTGATCAAGAGAAGAAAGAGTCGAATAACCCAAAGGGTCAGTATGCATGTATCACCTGCATGATAAGAAAGAACTTTTAAATCCCATCATCGCCAGCTTCTAAGCTTTTGTTCCGATAACTATAAATTGTCTCGGCTTACTCTTTCTTCCAAGTTTTCAAATACATAGTACATCAAAAAAAAATATCTGAAATATCCGGATAATATATATTCAATTAATGACAATAGAAATGGGCAAATCTTTACCGGAATTGGAAGAAAAACAAAGAAATGCAATCTTATCCATAAAACCTCCTTTCACAGTAACAGTTATTGGAAGCGGCAATTGGGGAACGACTATTGCCAAAATCGTAGCTGAAAATTGTGATGAGAATCCTCTTTTATTTACAAATACTGTACGAATGTGGGTGTTTGAAGAGGTACTAGAAAATGGGAAGAATTTAACAGAGGTTATTAACGAGACACACATTAATAAAAAGTACGTCATTTCATTTATAGTTTTGATCACCTTCACGGACCACGGACAGAGGTTCTAACTATAATTATTGTTTTAATAGATATCTACCGGGAATCCAGCTACCAAAAAATCTTGTGGCAATTCCTGATCTCATCAGAGCTGTTGAAGGAAGTAATATCCTCATATTCAATATCCCTCATCAGGTTTGTATCACCAATTGGAATTCTATGACACCATATATATAATATTAATAACTAACTATATTTCGTTTTTTAGTTTTTGTCAAATGTTCTTAAAACACTCAAGGGACATGTTCGTCCACAGGCCCGTGCAATTTCATGTCTAAAAGGTCTTGATGTATCCAGCAAGGGATGCACACTTCTTACCGATTATATAACTAAAGGTCTCGGTATTCATTGTGGGCAATTATCAGGTGCAAATATAGCTCATGAAGTAGCAGCTCAAAAATTCTCAGAAACAACAATAGCATATCCGTTACCCAAAGATTATTTTTCTGGTGATGTTGATAATATGGTAATTTGGCGTTTATTTCATCGTCCTTACTTTCACATCAATGTAATTGATGATATTGCTGGAATTAGTATTGCTGGTGCTTTAAAAAATGTCATTGCTATTGCTGTTGGATTCGTTGATGGCTTGGAATGGGGTGAGAATGCAAAAGCTGCTATTATGAGACGAGGTTTACTAGAAATGGTTAAATTTGGTAGGACTTTCTTTCCTGGTTGTACAGTAGGATCTTTCACTGAAGAATCAGCCGGAATAGCAGATTTATTTACCACTTGTTCTGGTGGACGAAATGTAAAAATCGCCAGAGCCATGGCACAAACAGGTAAATCTGCTGAACAATTAGAGAAAGAATTATTAAATGGACAATCTGCTCAAGGTTTAGTTACAGCAAGAGAAGTTCATGAATTTCTTCATACTAAAGGTGCTGAAGAAGATTTTCCTCTATTGGAAGCAACCTATCAAATGCTATATAATGGTGTAAATGTTGGATTATTACCTTATATGTTAGAAAATGCTCGTTTTCAACGAGGAATGGTTGTTTGATTATAATTTTTATTTATAATAAGTTTTGATTTCAACATTTTTTTTTTTCAGTGATTGATTTTATAGTGACTCAATTACATAGATTATCTTCATATTAAAAACTTTTTTTTATTATTATTAAACATGATAATATATTCATATCTTGTCAATTAAATGAAAATATTTTATCAGAAAATGGAGAAATGGTATAAAACGATTACCCAATTAACATTGTATACATGTAGTACAGCTAGCTATACTTTCATCTCATAAATAATCAAAATCATTTAAATTTCAGTCAATTTGCATTTGGGTTTGTTGTTTGTTATTCTTCTTCACAAAGTCTTCTTTTTGATCCATATTTGCCATACTAGCTCTTAAAGAAGCAAATGGGTCAGCCCTATTCTTCCCAAACACTTTACCAAAATGATTCACTTCAATATTTACTAGTTTGTTATATGTTTTCCTACTCTTTTTAAAATTTGGTCGATTTTTCACTTCTGGTTCAATGAAAGTTGCCTTTGATAAAGATACTGAAACACCTGATTTTGTTTTGATAACATTTGGGTTATTATAAGGGTTGGAGTTATTAATTTGATCTGTATTGTTATTTTGATCATCGGTATCCTCAAGTGTTGGCAACGCACCCATTAAATCAATTAAGTTACCTTTCAAAGAATTATTACCTTGTCGTTTCCTCCTCCTTAATGCCGATTTTGAAATACGATTTGATGATGCAGATTTAGATTCTATAGTTTTTAAAAAATTATCTCTTTTAGATTCTCTTTTATCTTTTTTCGAATCCTTTTTAGCAAATAATATAGCGTCAAGGCCTGTTAATGGTGGTAATGTTGGTAATGTTGATTGTTCTGCATCATCTGTTTTCGTTGTTTGTTGCTTGGCTTTTGAACGAAGTGTTTTTCTTTTAGCAGCCTAATAATCATGATTAGTGAGGGACAAAAAATCTGTAATATCTACAAAATAAAGCATACCATTGTTGATATTTTTGAGTTTGAAGGTTATAGTTCTGGAGAAAAATATTTCAGAGGGTAAAAAACTTATGCTTACTGCACAGTGCAGAGTTTGGTTTGTGTACCAACAATCATTGAAATGCAATTGTAAGTAAAAGTATTCTTTCGATCTATTTAACTCTTTGAATAAATATAGATACTAAAATATCTATGCCAATTTATGAGTATAGATTATTCTACCACTACTAGGTCTGCTCTTGTAAACAGGTTTTTTGCTAGATTATGTTTACCACGTGACTATGGATGAGAGTAAAAAACCCGGATCAACTTATACAAAACTTACGGGAGATACCGTCCATTTTATATATATACTGAATTTATTTTCTTCACTTAAAATTTCGTTTATATTCGCTTATTACAAACAATTCAACATGATATTAACTATATAAGTATGCAGTATTAATATATATTAAAGCTCATTTTTAAGCTGTACAGTATCTAATTAGCTAAAACTAATCGTTAGTTAATTCTATTTAATTTTGCAATTGCCTATGGACAGACATTAGTAGCAATTGAATAATATATGTATGGCACTATAGGCCTATTTATACACGTTTTTTTATAAACATATGTTTTAATGATGATGATATATGTCAACCTTATAATCAAGTAATATGTGCAGAGAAATCGTTATTATCATTGGATGCAAAGAGAAAAAAATCGTCTAGATTCTGAATATCAGTAAATAGATTATCTTCTTCAGGTTGAAATTGGGTGTTCGAAAAGGTAGTATCTATAGTAGATTCATCAGGTAATGTAGGAACATTCAAACTTGAAAAGTCAAATGCATTATTATCGTTAGGATTCAAATTAACCAAACTATTTTCAAATATTTCTTGCCAAAACGGAGATTGAGTTGGATCCATCATAATTTCGTCTTTATCATGATCAGGTAATAATTTAGTTGTTTCGGTAAAATCTTCTGTGTCTTGAACTTCAGTACTAATTTCTTCAGAAGAGAGAAGTTGATTGGAGGGAGTACTGGTACTTGTTGATGGAGCGGATATTACGATAGTTTTGGTATCTGAGGGTATCATGCTTGAAATTGGATTGATTCTCATAGTTTCACCATAATAAGGAGCTTTAGAATCTTGTTGACCAGTAGTGATGTCTTCATCAGATGAAGATGAGATGGAAAATTTTATATTCTTTTCTATAATTCCAATTATAATCCAAAGAGAATGCATCATTCTCCATGAATAAAAATATTTATTGGATAAAACTTTAGACTGCTCATAAAACTGACCGATATATATCATAAGAGGATCCTTAGGGGTTACTACCAAACCTTCATATAAATCCAGATGATCCATAAATTGAGAATCATCATAAAGAAAATTTAATGAAGGGACCGAGTATTTATACTTCTCCGATTGGCTTCTAACTAAAATGGAAACAACTAATTGCAAAGCTCGTTGTGTTGCCCTTAGAATCACAGGAGCTACCATAGCCACAGATTCGTAGCCAAAGTATTTTTTACAATTCTTTATAAATTTAATGGAAACTTCAAAAATGATTAATGAAGCACCAAGGGCATAACGTAGATAAAGATGACTAAGTTCAACCTCATCAGGTCCACAGTTAAGATATAGAATATAATAGTTTATATAAACTTGGGTTGTCAATAAAAGTCGACATTGTATCAATCTAATCCTTTCTGCCCTTAAAACTAAATTTTCTGGAGGAGTATATATCAATAAGTGTGAAAAAAGAGGTAATTTGTCACGCAAAAAGTTCAATAATTGCTGAGCATATTGTACAAGAAAAGATCTCCTAGTGTGTGAATTCAAACTAAAGTTCTTCTCAATTGATTCTCTGATACATGAAGTGAGGTCATAGGTAATTACTGAAAAGTCACAGTCAGAACGTATTTTGAGATCATTCTCAGCTTCCTTAAATATTGTTGGTGGTTTTGTATCATAAGCTTCGCTACTAATTAATACTGGCCGGCCAAGATTTGCTGCTTGTGCTGTATCACAGAATAATATATATAACCAGACTTTTCTTCTATAGTATTTTGTTCTTTCATCGATTATTTCAGGGATATTGTCTGGATCTCTATTATATCCAAAGCTAATAGCTAGTGAAACTATGCTTCCAAAAAGAATACTAGAATCTTCCATATCCACTCCATCCCCATCTTCTGGAGCAATTACGTGGTATTGACGAAGTAACATCATATAATATAGAAGATATATAGTTGCTGGGCCTTTCCTAAATCTCAAAAATTCATCAGCTAATGCAAGGTATTCTGGTCCAATAATAATATTATTGTTCACTAATGATTGGAATTGTTGATACCTAGGAATGGATAAAATTTGCGAGATATTTTTGGTATCTTCTCCAACATATGGCAATACTATATAGGCAATTCTCAGACATAGTAAAAAGAGTGATAATATAGTATAATCTGCAGAGGTTTCAATATTTATCTTACAAAATCCCAATTCGGAGATTCCAATGACTTTTTCAAACATAGGATATGAAATATCTTTATCCATAATTGACCAGATATAATCATAAGTATTCCAATAAATATTCAATAAGATGAAACAATACTTTCTTCTCGGTAAAATTGATTCAATTTGATTGATAAACTCAGATTGTTTTGCATTGTTTGCATTGTCGCCGTTTCCTAACATTGTATAGGTATCGACCGATTGAGAGATATTAACATTTAAATTTTCAACCAAAGTTTTGGCTCGTTCTGTCCATGATTTCTTTACAGCTCTAGTTACCTTAATGAGAACAGGGTCGTTAAGCATAAGAGAGAATCTACTTGTTGGACCAAAATGAGTAATATGACTTGTTTTTATTTGTAATGAATGGAATCTGGTTGTTAGGTCAAGAATCGGATCTTTCGAATTCTCTTTCGATATTTTTTCGAGTCGTTTTATTTCATCAGTTAATTTCTTATTTTGATCTCTGAGAAGTTTATCAGTCAATTTTGTCATCTTTTTTGTTGTAGGATATCGACACATATTTGGACACCCAATATGCTCACAACTCGAACATGTAGGTTTTGCTTTATCGCACTAGAATGTAAAAGAGTATAATTAGTATCTATAGCCATAAATATATGATGTGGAGTTTCCAATTGGAATATGTATCAAGATAACAGATAACTTACTTTAACTCTTCGGCGGCGGCACACAACACAGGCAAGATCTCTTCCTGTCTTGTAATTAACACCAACCATGAATATTGTTTGTCTGCAATAAATAAGAGTTTTAAGGCTTGTGGTTATATGATGTGTTCTAAAGTATCAGTTATAGTGTAATGTTATAAGGATATGAGCATGAGATGATGACAAATATAGGAAATTTTCAATTGATCGGAGGGATCCCAGGACGTTATATACCGGTACGTCTACATTCAATATAAACCTGCAAAGACCTTCTGTAATTAAATCAATCTTCTGAATTTAGTTGCAATGCTACTAAAGCGTTAACTCCGAGTGGCCATAATCGAGTATTGTGGCAAATTTCATATGCTGCAGCCTGTTATATAATAAAATACTCATTTCGGTATAAGCTATGATCAAACATCTATGATGTTAATGCACATCTATTTTTACAAGCTATCATTAGCTTGTTGATAGATAAGCTTCCAATTGAAACTCATTTATATATCCATTTTCATATGTTTAAATCCTCAATACATATTCTGCGGCCAAGTACGTTTCCGAATCGGCTTACCATATGATATTCATACGATATCCATATGAGATATTCGTTTATGTTGTGACAAAACCTGTTGAGTTGTCGCTTGGGATTCGGGACAACTATTATTTATACCGGTAGGCAATGCGTCATGCGCTGCCAGACGTAGCCCACTAATTATATAATCGCTGTAGTAAACCCCAAACAATTGATATTGCTGTTCGAACTCATCATGGTCCATAATTAAAGGAATCTATGTCTTATAAGTTTCGTACAACTATAATCCAAAATAGTTATTTTAAATATGTGCATGCAGATATATGTGAGTAAAAAGCTTATATCTTCCGAACACAAACAATAGCTTCACAAATCTTATTATAATTAATAATCACAGCATTGATTGTAATTGATTGTGAGTTTGAAAGAACTTAGTTAATGAGAGTACCTCTCTGGCTGGGTAAACAGTTCTAAAGTAGAAAAACTAGATATCGGTGCAACTGTTGTTGGATATATATTACACTCTTAGAACAGTTCACTAGGAGTCGATTGGCTTTTTGGCGCAACTGGGAGAACACGCACTTTCAACTTTAACAACTGTCATTAATAATTATATTATAGCGCCGATACTTGAACAAGAAATTGCAAATTTGATATCATGATCATATAATTAATATATCACAAGCCTCATTAGATACACAAACCGAGACTCCGAGTCAAGAATCTGGTCAGATGGTTTGTGAATTTGTGATTGTAAATTAATTGTGTTTACATATTATCATAAATATAAATTTTACTACCATAAGAGCCTATTAAGATTAGAAGGTTGAAAATATTTGAAGAAAAAAAATACAACTGCATTTAGCCATGATGATATCATAAAGTCCGGAATATAACCTATTTGACTTTGAGGAGCAGCTTTTGTCGTTCCCTGCGTGGCATATAAGTTATATCATATATATGTGTGAAATGTTTTAAGCCTTTTGACAATTTAATTGCAATAGAAGCGCAAGTGAACGTTACTTGGATTCGACATGAGACCTTCACGAATTCACAATGAGGCTCTTCATGGAAGTATAACAAATATATATAGGATGAACAACGAATGAAGTGAATAATATCGTTTTAGCTACAATTGGTTCTTCCTCTTTAGTGGCAAATATCCAAAAAGATTACCGCCCCACGGTTTTAATAATGATCTCTCGTTGCATTACTCGGTGGCGCTTACCAGCTTAACTACTGCTGATCGAACAGAGGGCTGTGCTTTACTTCAAATTGTAGCAGGATTTATCGAAGACTATTAATATTTTTAGTAGTGACAAAAGCAATGATAATAATAACACAGTGAGAAGAACCAGATATAATAAAACAATCCTAAGATTAAGAGATAAACTGATGGCTAGCTAGTTCCATATACGAGAGATTAGAGGGCTTACATAGGAGGAAGATTCAATAGTTCGTTAATTATATTATAGTACAGACTTTTCAATATTAATGGGCTATTCATCATTTATTAGTCGTTCTTTCCTGTATTATGTCTGCTATTATTAGGGATATTTTTTATATAGGCCAAATATACTCTTGTCCTTGAGTTCAGTTTATTATCACTTTAAAAAGAAGTATTGCGTATCGCAGCCAAATTAAAACATGTGCATATCGATATCTTCTCTGAGGATCTCTCCAAATCTCTTCAAAATTTGTGTCAATCTTTGTAGTGCTAGCCAATTCAGTAGAAGGCTCATTTATTAACTTGATTTTATATCTTAATCGATACCTGTTTCCAGTAGCTTCTTCTGGCTACCAATTGATAATTATATAATAATTCATGGCACACAAATGACCACCAACTGTTTTTCCAATTGATGCTCCACCATTGATATTAGTTGTATCCAGTAATACCAGTATACAAATTCTATTAATTAATTCTTACCTATATGCTCTGTTTCAAATTTACTAGCTTATGGCATAGCATAGCAATTCACCAACTGACTATGATCATGAACTAAAATGCTTCTTTCACGTATTTATTACCCTATTCTTCCTTTTGGTTTTTATTGACCATAGTTATTGTAATTTCAGGGCCTTTAAGTAAGAATATATGAATACGTGACACCATGATATTCAACAGGCTATTATTACGGTTCAATCAGTTTTAAATTAGACAGGCATTCTGCTTATTCGGATGTATTGGTATGCTAAACCGTTGCTGTATTGAAATGTAAGGGAAACTTACCCTACCGCTCCTTGTCCCCACAGAACCTTTGGTTTCCTTGTCTTTTCTTCTGTCCCATATCTCTTTTTTTCTTCATTCAGCATGGCTTCACGATTCGCACGCTTCATCAACTCGGAGACTGGTCCTAGGACAGTACACTTTTGGGTACGTGATAAACTAACCCCCATAAAATAAATAGAAACCAGCTTTTCAGGGACTTTCAAAGAATCATATATAATACTTGATCAATTCTAACAATCAACTTTAATCTAGGCTCCTGTTTTAAAAGTATGCACTATAATGGGTGAAAGATAAGAGGCAATAACTCTTCCTATAAAGTTACTTAACTTATTAACAATCTTACTAGTGGTCTTTGGTTTTTGCAGGTATAAGTGACTTTAAGAGACCAGCCGAAAAGTTATCAGGCACACAACAGATTGGTAAGTTCGTTTAAAAGCCCCAACCCACATTTTATTGAGAACCTGGTTTTAATATTATTCATTTATTAGCATTATTTAGTACCGGTGTTATCTGGACCCGTTTTTGCTTTGTCATTCGCCCCAAGAACTATCTCTTAGCATCGGTCAATTTTTTCCTTGGATCTGTTGCTGCCACTCAATTGACTAGAATTTATCTTTGGAAACGATCTCAAGGTGCTACACGTGGTGAAACAATTAGTTATATTTTATCAGGAGAAAAGAGTGAGACTCCTAGTGTGACTGCAGAAGCTAAAAAATTACTAGAAAATGGCCCCAAAGCCGTAGAAATCAAATAAATCCATTAACTTCAACGTCATTGCATTACGAGCGATCTTATAAATGGTTAATGTTATTCTACTAGGAGTATTTGTTGTATTATGAGTCAGTAATTTTATCAGCTTGAATTTCTTTTCTTATCGAACGAACATAAATAACTCAACTCTCACTATTATCTACAGTCAGCACAAGAATAAATAAATATCTATTATAGATCTAGAATATATAAAACCTAATTAACAGTACAATAATAACGAAAGTTTTCAGGTTTGTCTAATTTGTCCAATTTGTCATTGATTTTAATATTAATATTGCTAAGATTTGGCATCGCAAGTCTGAAAAATACTGAAGCTGTGCTCGTATCTACCCTTTCCACTTCCGCTTCACTTTTTGACCTCTTCTCATCGATCACCAAACAAACATAAGGAGATATCTTCAGTGTCTAAAACTCTCTGTTTTTTTGTCTTTTATTTTTGAAGATTATATTTGTGCCGTTATATATTTGTCTGAAAAGTCATCAGATGTAAGTTTGTCTCGTGTTATTGTTGTTTTGCTTTTCAAAAATATTGTCATATTTCTTAGACGTGTTGTCGTTGTCAACTTTCTTTTTTGCTTTATTTCAAGTCCATCTGGAGACTAATGAATTGTTTTTGTACTATAGTATTTTTATATTATTTTGAATCTATCTTTTAGTGGTCATATTTTCGTATCGAAATCTTATTCCATTCTATTGAAGCTAGTGGACGTCCAAATCTTACTTAATACTAATAATTGAATTACTACTTCAAGCTTCCCCACAAAAAAGAATGTCCAACGACTATAACTTTGAAATCGATATTTATGACGATGATGATAGTGCGCCTGTTGACCAGGTAAACACTTCAACCCCATCCGATAACTCTAAAGGACAAGGACAGCCTCAGGCTCAAATTCAGAGTAGCAATATTAATAATTCCAATCTACCACGAAATGGAGTTCGCACTAACAACAATCAGGTCCCTAATAATTCAAACTTCAATACTAATCATAATAATCCACATATGAACCAAAATCAGAGTCAAAACCAAAATTTTAACAGAAACTATAATAATTTTAACAATAATGGTGGGAATTATAATAATAATAATAATTATCCGATTAATCATGGTGGGAATAACTATAATAATAATTTTAATAATAATCCCAATCGAAACAACAGTATTGGTAACAATAATAACTATAATGCCAATTTTAATAACAATAATAGTGGCTTCACTAATCATAACTATAATAACCAACAGCAGCAGATGCATCAATCACCAGCAGGTCCTACAGATGCAATTCTAGTATATGATTTAGATTGGTGGATTAACGAAGAAGACGTTCGAGGATGGGCAGCTATTGCTAAACTTGAATCCAATATTCAAGTCGTTATATTTGATGAACATAAAATCAATGGAAAATCGAAAGGTACGGTTTATGTCGCCTTTGATAACACAAACTCATCAACAAATTTCAAAACTTACACGGAAAATCTTGATACAGGTAAAGCCGATAACTCGAAATATCGGGTACAATACACTTTAAAGCAAGTAAACCCATTCCATATTTCAACTAAGGCTAATAATAACAACAATAATGTTTCCAATAATAATAATAATGGTAATAATCAGGGTCACTATAACAACTTTAATAATTATAACAATAATAGAAATGGACGTAGTAATTATAACAATTTTAACCGAGGTCGTGGTGGGTTTAATAATTACAATAGAAATAACACAGATGGTATGAATCAAAACGGTATGAATATGATGGGCAATATGATGGGTGGATTCCCCAATATGATGAGAGGTGGACTAAATTTTTCGGGAAACAGGGGGGACGCTATTATGGGTGGATATGGAGTTCAGGGTCAAGGTTATGGAAACTATGGAGCTAATCAAGGTGGTTATTATAACCAAAATAATGGGTGGAATAATAGTATGAACGATGCCAATCCACATGGCCAGAAAAGATCAAGAGGTGATAATAATTAAATTATTGATTACTAACAAGTATGCGTATCTTAACATCTGCTTAAATATACTTAATAAGTTTACATTAGGATATATGAATACAATATATACCAGACTACCGGTATGGGGTTATAATTATTGCAGTTGCAATTAGTTGTACATACAAATCTGTATAAAAGAATTGTCATATCACTCTATTTATCTTCATTTTTGATTTGTATTTTTCCATATTATTATATATTTTATATTTTTAAATTAAAGATTAAATATTTGGCCGTTTGTTGTGTTGCAAGAAATAGTACACTAAATGTAAAAGCTTGTACTGTTACATTAATATACGATCGTATCGTAACTTCGTTTGTTGAATGTTTTTTGGCATTAGTCTTATTATATACCACTGCTTACTATATTCTTAGATATTCAAATCGGGGTTCTTTTGCTATCTTCTTCTTTTACAATTATTACAGAGCTTTTCATCTGAATTTCCATAAAATAGTTACATACACCCAATTAGCAGCAAATGTCAGAATTTATTCTACGAACAAAATTGGTTCCATACTATAGCTAACAACTAGTCCACTAAATATGGTCACAGTGTACACTAATGGGAAGCCCTTTTGGTGACTCAATATTGATCACTTTTCGAAATAAATGTTCTGCGACTTTATGCTCCAATATTCGGTTATCTGATTGACTGAGTATTTGAACATGTTGGTTACTAATTATCGAACACCCTTCTCTAAAATTTGGTCGTCTTTACCTATCTTCAAGATTGTCAGCTATGGCCCATGGGTAGTATGCATTGGCCATAGTAATATGATCAATTTCCTGTACGAAGAAGAAAAGTATGGACAAATATATGAGAAGAGTGTCCTATAAATAAGATATCGATAACTCAAAAGGTGGTCGAATATTTACTCTACCAAGTTCTCAAAATTAAGTGGAAGCGCTAAAGTAAAGTGTAAATGATACTACAATTAATTGAATAATTATACATTATACCTGCTCTAGCTAAGATTTAAGGGGAGTTTTGGATATCCACTGAGTCCACTCTTGAGCAATGAGCAGTGATAAAGTTCCAAGTGTCGAACTGATGTCCCATCCCGCTACCATGATAAAGTTCTAGTAGCCTGTTTCTTCTAGTTACTCCAAAAAGCCAATTGGCATCTTGTGAATGATTCTAAGAGTGGTATTATATCCAACAAGCAGTCTACAAGAGGTTGGTCGTGTGACCTTTTTTTTTGTAACTGGTCTTTAATTATCATCGATGTACGGCTCTAATCTATCTCATGAACGCTTAATTATACTTAAGCATATACGCATATTCAAGGGTCCAATTAATTATAATTTATAATTGAATGCATATGGAAAATCGTAGAAACTTAGATACAAAAAAATCTTATATATAAGTTATATGTAATATACTATAGTTAATTAACTCTCATGGTCATGAATCTCATGAATGATCTAAGTTATATAATTAATATTGAATCATTATTATTGATTATAGTCAAATTATACATTTATATTTTTATTTAATAAATAATATTAAATTCAAAGTAATATAACTTATAACTAGAATGGTAGATCTGTAATTGGGGTTTTTATTTCAATTGAAAGGTTTTCTTGTATCCAAAGTACTTAATTCTCATGGAATAATATATGCATATATAATTAACTAGTTACCTAGTATTCATGGAAGTATTTATGTCATATGCCACTAATTCCACTATTATGGATGAAATGAAATTCAATGAATATATCTTAAAGGATATCTAAGTCTTTCGATTGATTACAGAGCATGTGTCATATATACTATACTTGTAAATAGATACCTGTATATCCTTCATAGTATATTCATTAATTTTACACTGGATATGGTGAACATGTATTAGAGAATTTAGAGGCACTTTACTCGCTCATCAACTCCTACTGTAAAGTTCCTTTACGGGTATATTCCTTTACGGGCATATATGCAAGCAGACATGCCACATTTAATATTACCACAGAAAATCTCGTAAAAGAAATTATTGAAGCATTAAAATCAATTTCAAGGCCAAAAAAGCACATCAGTGCAGCTCTCAAAAGATCGGATATAATAGAGCGCATAATGGATTACCTACCAGGTTTCCCACTTGATGATATGTAAGTTATATGGTTAGTTTATATATATTTATTTATTTTTAGAAATTTTTAGAAATTTTGAAATGTACATTTTTTCCGTGCGCAGGTTCGGGCACGACATTTCATGCAAGCTATACGCGCATGCATATGTTATTCGCTGCTTACGGTACTTGAATATTCCGATAGCCTAATAAAACGAGTTATTTCACGAGTTACATCGGAATTATGTAGTTTTGCTATTTATTTTGAGTTATTGAATATATCTCTATATATATAGCTACATTAATTATTGAAGTTTCCCATTAAAATCTATGGTCATGAAACTAATGCCACAAATGGCTTTAGAAAAAGTGTGTCTTATAATTGCAACTAATAAAGTAACTTTTTCATATCAGTGATCTTGATTAAATTGAACAATGTACAACAAACTGTAAGATCTACAGACGGGTCAAGATTAGGCTTATATTATGTTTTTTATAGGGCACCACCACCTCAATGACCCAAGCATTCTAAATAATCATGGGTATGCAACATTTTTGGCAGGTAGAAAGCATTATCTGAATGAGAAGAATCAAAGAAAAAAAGATATGGCCGAAAGATAGACTAGAGTGGTCGGGGACGTTTGGGATGGTGTTGTATTCACTAATGAATGTTGGGCCGCTATAGTATCGTGACCCTGAAAGTATATGATACCACAGTCAAGTCAGCTATTTAAACCTCAAAGAATATAGGGAAGTCTGTAAGTTTTATGATCTGAACTGAAATTTGGAAAGGTGGTCATAGATGTACTTCTGCGGCTAACGCTAAGACATCATTATATAAACTAATAGATTCTCTAGAGTTTTATTTACCATTTTAAGAACAGTTTAAGGCCTTGTAGAATACTCAGTGGCAGGTTATAATCTTGGCCTTCTTATTTAAACCGTCATAACTATGTCAAGGAGTGGTGAGTCGTGTGACCCGAAAGAAAAACGTAACTTTAATCTTGGCTAAGAAGATGGACATTAAGCAAAAAATAGAGAGCTATTGTGATGCCCTAAAAAAAAGATGAGTATAACATTATTGTAATTGTTAACGCAAATACTATACTACTACTATTAAGGTATCCTATAGCTACCTCAACAATTTTTAATGCCATCAATTCCTTTCAAATGAATTGTTACTTTAAGCTTAAAGCGCTTAATTAAGCCTCTTGGTTGAGATTTTTATTCAATTTTAACCCCATAAGATCATAATAGCCAATAGGTATGAAAACTCGGAAAAAGGTAGAAGCAGTCGAGGGTATTTTAATTTAAGCGCGTCGTTCATATTACAGTATTCATTGACTCTAAATCTCTTCTTCAAAATCAAGGTTGGTATCACTATAGGTAGAAGCAATAAGAAGTCGGCTACGCAGTCATCTTTTCCTTGGACACCAATAATCGTTTTCAAAACATGTTGATAAGTAGTATTTTCTTAAATCTTTATTTAAATTCAAATTGTAATGTGAGAGTCTAAGAATCCCCAATTGGAATTGCAATTGTAATAAGTATATGTTATATATTTGCAACATCTAGTATGCAATAGCTAATTAAAGAGTGTTTTGCTGTTTCACTGTATCACTCGTTTAGTCAAATCCAATCCACTCCTCTTCCTCATGTTCTTCTTCCTCATCTTTTTCTATCACTCCCCATTGAACTAATCTTTCATCAACTAACATTTCATTTTTAATCTTGTTTTTAATAGAAGATACGTTAGATGTTTTTGATAAAGTTAGAAACGAAGAATAAAGCTCTTTTATTGGGGTGTCTGTGATGATTTGTTGCTTTTCTTCACTTAATTTTGTATTGTCCACCTCTGCACTCTCTTCATCATTTGCATCATTCTCTTCTATATCTTCGAACAAATTCTTTTCTAATTCGTCTGTAAAAATATCAACGATATGCAACGTGACACCTACAGGATATTTCTGATTATTTTCAAATCCTAGAGGTAATCTATTTGTAATTTCCACATAACGTCTCACGTCCTCTTCATTCCAATCTTCTAGCTTTAATCGTCGAAGAATTGCATTTAAGAAACGACGTAGGAGCATATAAAATTTATCCATTCTAGGTATTAGTAATATATATGTTAGAATCAGTTAATAAATTGAAAATCAAGTTAAAAAGCATACCTTAAATGATCCAATCCTTCCCATTCTATACCAATAATCACCCAAAAAGCCTCGATGAAGCCCCATAAGTTTACCTTATTAACAACAGAAACCAATGAGCTTAATGCGTTTGCTAATCGCTGTTGAGGTTTAGGCCTATCACTAAACCACATTGCAAAAAACAATCCCTTCCATAGTTTTTGTAGTTCAAGTTGTGAAAGACTCCTTGTTCGTTGTAGAAACAGATTGAGCATATCAATAGCAGACTCTCTTGTAGCACGATCTAAGAACATTTATCGATTCATTAAATTTTTCACTCCTCAAGGTTATGATAAATATAAAGAACTTACCATTAGATGCTAGTTTTTTAATGAAGGGGGAGGTTGAGGGAGCATTCTCCAATCCAGTCACATCGCCCTTTTTAACTTTTCTGACCTTTTCTTTTCGTCGTTTTATTATTTTTCCTGAAGCCATTTTGAAATGTGTTTGTTTACACTCAAATAAATTTTTTTAGTGTTGGAAAAAAAAAGTGAGATGGGATCACATGATCATGGAAAATTGGAATCTCCTAATTTTAGGCTTACATAAGCCTGCTATTTTTAACTATAAACGCTTGCTCTATGCAGGGAAAACAAGTATAAAGTTGTTACGCCAAGTGGCCAGTGACTAAATAACTGGAGAAGCACTTCCGGCGAAGAAGAACTCGAGAGCTTCCTTAATCATGAGGCTGCTTATATGTGATCTAGATGACCCGAATAGTGTTTATGCACCAATGCATATATCAGTGCATATATGCCATACACTGTAATTTCGTAACACCCAAAATATTTCAAAGTTAGCTGTAGCGATATATTCAAGGAAGGTGTGAAATCTCAGGAGATTTAAGTTTCTTTTGGAGATTAATCAAAGTCCAGGCCAATTGGTAGCTTATTAAAATTATATTTGTATGAACAGCCTGCCTAATAGGTTCAACTGCTAATACGTGCATAGCTGCACAATAACTTATCTAACAAATCTCTATTAATATTACAGTTAATTAATCAATTGTGAAAGACAAATCTGCAATTGTTTGAACACTTTAAAAACAAAGAAATATTCATCTCTCATTTTGTCTCCATCTTTCATTTCTAGTATTGTTCAATGAAATACAGTTCTATTCTGAGTACACTGAGTATTCCAGAATGGAAGGCTTACAACTTAGAATACGATGATATAAAGCGTCTTATCAAGCTTAACATCAACCCTGCCTCTTCAGATTCTCTTAACCATAAAATTTCTTCAAACACAGATGAGCAATTTCTCACTTTGACAAAAGCCTTACGTGAACAGTTTGACTTGGTAAGCCATATATATAATCAATTCCAAATCTGAATGTTGAAACACCTACTAACTTTGATCGGCAGGTCTCTTTATTTGTAAAATCTAAAGTCGGTGAGATTGACAGAAGAATTCTCGAATGTGAAAAAATCCTTGATTGCATGGTATGCACTGACAACCAAATCCAACCATCTGCATCGAAATCAATGTCCAGGTCGTGTGCTCGCTCCGATCTTCAAATTGTTCAAAATCGTAGAATATCATTATACGAACTTTCAAATAAAATAGACGACCTGTCATATAACTTAGAGGCATTGTCCCGCTTTATTAGTTTACAGACAATAGGATTCAAAAAATTGTTAAAGAAGTACAAAAATTGCTCAGGCTCGAACAGACTGAATGAAACATTTCTACCAATTTTTGATGGTCCGAACTCTTTTACAAAGTATGATTTTACTGATGGTATATTAAAATTATCAATACTCTATATTGTCTTGAGAGAGGAGAAAAGTAGCTTGGGGAATGATGCAATTGATAATTCAGTGGATTCTTTCGTTAGCTTTGATCGGGAGGTCTTCTCTGAAAGTACAAACTCAGCAACTTTTTGGGTTCATGCAGATAATATCACTGAATTGAAAATCAAGCTATCAAAACATTTTAATTTGATTACTGACCCAACTGTAAGAATGATGACCTCTGAGTTGTCTTCTGGAAGAAGAAATTCGAGTTCTGGTTGTTCCAGAAATAGTATTACAAATCAATTCATGCTTCAGAATTTACAAACCACTAGAAGCAGAAAGTCTTCCATCTCAAGCTCACAGCACATCCCCCGTTTAACTAGTGACAGCCACGACTCGCATATTATTTTCTTGGGTTCTCTTGATCAATTACACTCAGTTAATAGTGGAAATAAAACTGGTCAAATTTCCTGGTCAGAAACGTCACAGCCATCATCAGCCACTCAAAATTATGCTCTTTGTTCTCCTGTAGGTGGAATTAGACATACAGCAACAACATCTTTATCCAAGAACATAACTGATAATATTTTCGCCCATTCAACCATCTCAATAAGAAAATCAGAAGAGTACCAGCAAAAATCTTATGCTGATAAATTAGCAGTTGATTGGGTTGAAAAAACATGTGCATTGCCGGTTTCTCAAGTTAACACCAATAGAAGTCGTTATACTCAAATTAATAAGGGGCCTAGAGCTTTTGATGAAAGACCTACTTCTAGCACGGTTAGTTGTAATGATAATAAAGTATGGGCTACTTTGGATACTTCAGTTAAATTTTCATTACCAAATCTAGATACAGCCACGAGTTTGCAATTGACAGTTACCGATTCCTCCGGAGCCATTGATCATAATTATAAGTTTCCATATGCAGTGTTAGAAATATCATGGCGTTCAATTGATAAACCTTCTATTGTTTCTGAAATTGAAAAATCACATTTGGTTTATCCAGTAATAGACTTTTCCCTTTTTAGTCATTCTCTTTCATTGTTTCATCCCGAGAAATTATCTTCTCAACCAAATTGGATTAAATTATTGGACTCAAATTATGAAATTAAAAGAGTACCATCATTTAACAGAATAAAAACAAGAAGAAGAGCTAAAATCTTTCGTGAAAATCAACTTTCAAACTATGAAGAATCGATTAACTTGGGTTCTGATAGTGCACCATCATCTAGATCCATATCTAGACGGTCAAGCACCGTAAATTCAGCAGAATTAACGCCATTATCTTCTCCAAACACGATTAACGAACCTGCACCATCGAAACAAGCTGGAAAGGTAAGATTTCAACAAGCTCCAACGGTATCACCTACACCTATTAGATACTGGAATGAATTTGATAATCCTGGAAGTGATGAAGAAGGAGCAGGAACTTTCTTTATCGATGAAGAATCAAATTCAAATTATGGGAGTTTATTATTAGATAATTGTGTAGAATTTTTCATGTCAATTTCAGACAAACTATGTGATACTTTGAGTATTAAAAAGAGTTTAGGACGGGCGAGAGGATCAGAGCAAGAAAATCAGCCATTAATCCATGAAAACCGTCAATTGCAACCTAGTTATAGTTATAACACAATTAATAACCAGACAACGGGCTTGGGTTTAGGTGGCGCACAAGCAGAAGATTACTTTAGTCAACCGCGAAACCCTCATCAAAATCTCCATAGATGTGGAACTTATTCGCCTGATCAAGAATCTCAATTGGATTACACTGCTAAACAACTTCAATACGATAAGTTCATTAAGTTTTTATATTCATTTGCCCTTTTTTTATCTTGCCTAGTTACATCAGTTACTTTTGGTTTTCTTTTCGCTGGATTGAAAGAGAAAATGGATCCAATTATAGTAATTACAGTAATTTTCGGATTACTATTTTCTTTATTATTGGCGGTAATATCAAGTGGTATATTTTTATCGACTTGTACGTCTGATTTTATTCATCAGATTGGATTCTTGTTAACTTTTGGGACTGTAGTTTGTTTTGATATTGGGGGATTATCTTGGATTTTTTATTGACATTACAGTTTCTCATAAGTATTTTTACTTTTCTTGAATTGATTATTGTAGTCCATCACAATTGATTTTATTCATGTTGATATAGTTATTTAATTATTTTGCTTTTTGTTTCGTTTTGCTTTTATTTATCTGTTCATATGTTAAAGAAATATATAATTATGAACTGCACAATTCACGAATATTATGTCTAAATCAAAATTACCAATTAATATAACTATTATGCACTAAAGCACTATACCAAGAAGATATGAATTGTTATGAAGGATAATTCCAATTTCTGTTAAATTCTCATTCCTATGATCAGCTAACAACTATTTAAATTGGATGCATAAGTAATAAATAGTATGAAATATAATACAAAGCCAATATTGGACAGTACAGATGGAGATGAGCATTTGATAACTTATTCATCCTCCCATAATTCTTTTCCAATATCAACATCATCGTCAACATGTCTTACTTCACCTCTCATTATCATTTCTTCATTCATATCTTCATCTTCTAAATCATCATCGTAATGATCGAAAGCGGATGCAATCTTATAAGCAAATTTTTTGTGACAATATGAAGAACCATTTTCAAAATATTCATCTCGAGTTAGGATTTTGGATTCGAAACTGGGGGATTGGGCAAAATTATTTGCGCCATGCCAGGCATAAGTTATAGGACTATAGAATATCAAGGTTAGGAGAGTATATTTCCTTAGAGAATAGTTATATAATCACTTACTCTTCTGGTGTTCCTACTCTAACTGTGTAGTTTGCCGGAGCTAATGATCTTAAATCTTGTGCACTATACATATAAATATAAGTTAGTTTTAAATCTAATAATATTATCAAATCAATGACTTACATTCTCTCTGAATAATTTGGTATTTTTGTATTACCGCCAATTAACACGACATTCGCCAATACCAATGGCTTGTATTGTTCAGGAACCGTTTCTAAACACTTTATTATCATCTCTGGAATTCCACATTGAAATAGCCCTATATCGCTAGGATGGAATAATATATCAGGAACTGTAAACCTCTCTTCTAATAATGAAAGAGTTTGTGAGTCTTCCGAGTCCTTTGAGATTGTATTATCTTTGTTTTTCTCTACTATATGTCCTTTAACTGTAGTATTGAAGTCGGGAAGCAAATAATCTATACGTAGAGGGTTAATCTTTTTTGAAATATTATGAGCTATATCTAAATCTTCATTGAATTTTGTGGAAACAAAACAACATTTCTCCTTGATTGTATTTATTAAATAAGTTTCCTCCATAACATTGTAGTAGCGAAAAGATATGGTCTCTCTCAGGTAGTTTGTTAAGATATTACCACCAATATTTAGTCTAATAATTATTTTTGGTTAATATATTATTAATTCAAAATACTTAAAAGGGGACTCAAAACTTACCTTTTAATACTACCCCATTGAACTTCACCATTTATCACAGGCGTAACCGTTGTAGCACTGAATCCAGAATCTACAATTAGTGCAAAATTGTATAATGATGGTATCGTTTTTGCTTTTGGTTTTGATTTCGTGGGAGGCTTGTCCTCATATAGGTTTGCAATATTATTCCAAGGAACATAACCACTTGCTAATTCCCATAAAGATAGTTAGATATATCCAGTAAAGGGAAAAATCCAAAGCAAGTATAATATGAAACATACCAGGTTTTCGGATAAACGATTCAAAACCATACTCTTCAAATACCACCTGGTCTGTATTGGCTGATAAGGTAGGGAGGGTAAAAGGAGTCTCTGTTAGCACGAGTTTCGTGTCAAGTGGATCGACCTTCATTTATTCATAATCAGTTACTTGGTTTCAACATATAAGATCTTATAACTGTTTTAACGAACCTTTAGTTTTGTAGCATCGTTATAAAATGTGTAATCCCATAACGCTTTCTGACATTCCCAATTAACTATTTGACCCTATTATTATTGTTTTAATATTCAATCACAACATATAAGAACCTTCTAAAAGAGTATTACCTTTTCATTTGGTCTTCTAAAAACCATTCCAGAATAATCTCTACAATCGTCTAATTGTGATCCAACAAATGTTCTTTTGTCCCTTGATCGAGCAATAGAGTTTGGAATAACTAGAGGTGTGACAGATTCGGGCGATGAATATCCCACTTTTAGAGTATATGAACCATTGTCTATTACCAGCGTCCTAGACATGTTTAAATCTAGTATGATATTTTGAATGTTAGTTTTTGAATATGAAAATATCACTACACCCAATGTCAAATTGTGTTGCCATAACAACACATCTACAATCCGGGTCATGATCATATGGGAAATTAATCTATAATACTTTCCCGCCTATTCATAAATATTAGCTAAAGTTTTCGGCAATTACAATCTATATCATGGTATAGCCATTTAATAATATATAGAGAAATTAACGCTAATAGTGGTTGCTAAGAAATAATACCGTGTTTCCACTTAATATAGGCCACTTTTGAAGTAATTATCGGCGATAATAATATTACAAAGGAAAGAAAAGTGCTTATATTGTACTACTATAGTTAAGTCTATACCTAGGAGAAGAAATCAATTGCTTATGATTTGGCTTTTTGCAATTGAGTAGCTATAGTGAATAGTGAAAAAGGTCGACACTTAATTATAATGAAATTTATAGGTTAACCACTCAGTTGCAATCAATCAAATTTCTAATAAAAAAGTTGGCACTTATAAAGAAGATTAAATATAAGGTACAAACAAACGTCGCATATTGTTTTTAATACCATTCATAATAGTATTTATAAGTTTATACTACTTTTGATATATCATAGTAGGCAGCACACGGGGTTCGAACCTGCAACCAGATCCAGATCTTACCCGGACGCATCATGATCGCGTTGCTGTGGTGACTATAGGATAATGGAGAAAACAAAGATTTTTGTGATGTCTTCTATACGCATTTTTGATCTGTTCTCACGTTTCTCTACTTTTGATACCCCCTTTTTTTAGACCTATTCTTTTATTATTCAAACCTCCAATGGCCGGAATTAGAGGAAGACGAACGAGACGAAGAGTGGCTCTTTCTGAGATTGACTCAGACGAGGAACAACACGAATCCAATACTTCAAATGTAACACATCAATCGATAGAGGTGGCTCATCTAGAACCTATTAAGTCCGTTAGTAAACCTGAACCAGACCTCAATTCTATAAATCATGAAAAGGAAAATAACATAACTACTAATGATGTTACAGATGACACAAATTCTGTGAATAAAACACCGGATACCCAAATGGAAGTTGATCCACCACTAGTTCAAGAACCAATGATTTCTCAACCAATCGAAACAAATCCGTCGCGTCTTGTAATTAAAAAGTTGGTTCTTACGAATTTCAAATCATATGCTGGTGTTCAGGAAATTGGACCTTTTGACAACTCTTTTTCTGCTATCGTTGGACCTAACGGTTCTGGTAAATCAAATGTAATTGATTCACTATTATTTGTTTTTGGATTCAGGGCAAGTAAAATGAGACACGGAAAATTATCTGCACTTATTCATCAATCAGAAGCTCACCCGGATCTAGACTTTTGTTCAGTTGATATATACTTTCATGATGTTCTAGATAATGTTGATTCCATCACACAAGTTCCAAATAGCGACTTAATTGTTTCTAGACGAGCATTTAAGAATAATTCCTCAAAATATTTCATTAATGGTAAAACATCAACTTATTCTGAAGTTAATGAACTACTAAAGTCAAAAGGAATCCCACTAGATTCGAATCGTTTTCTTATATTACAAGGTGAAATTGAATCCATTGCACAAATGAAAGCAAAAGCCGAAAAGGAAAATGAAGATGGTCTACTTGAATATTTAGAGGATATTATTGGTACATCTAAATACAAAAAACCTATTGAAGAATCATTGCAAAAAGTTGATATATTAAATAATCTCTGTCGTGAAAAGGAACAAAGATTCTCAATTGTTGAGAAAGAAAAAGATGCTTTAGAAGATAAAAAAGATGTTGCTCTTGAGTTTTTAACTACTGAAAACGAATTAACAAGAAAGAAAGCTGCACTTTATCAATTATTAGGTTATGAAAAACAACAAAATATTGAACTGTGTGCCAAAGTGGTTGAAGAATTGAGAGCAAAGCTGGAACAAGAACGAGAAAATGGCAAAGGTTCAATTGAACAGATCAAAGAATTGGAGGCTCAATACAAAGTTATGCAAAAAGAATATGAACAGATGTCGGAAGTTGTTAAAACACTAAAGAAAAAACAAAACCAAGCAGAACGTGAAAAACTTCAAATAGAGGAAAAAAGAAAACATTTGGAGGGTAAGAAACGGAAATCTGTGAAAACCATGGATGCTTCACAGAAGATTATTAATGAAGCAAGTTCTTATTTGAAAAATCAAGAAACAGAAACAAATCAAGTTAAACAAGAAATCCAAGACCTCATAAAAAACTTTGAGGTCGAAAAGCAAGAGCTTGAGGAAATTAGAAATAGCTTGAAGGACAAAACTAAGGATATAACCCTTCAAATTGATAAGCTGGTTAAAGAAGGTGAACCATGGAGAGAAAAAATCACACAAAAGTCTTCAGAAGTAGCTGTCTCTCAAAGCAATGTTGATATGTTAAAAGAAAAAAAAGATTCGCTCATTAATAATATAAATGAATCTCTAGCTGTAGAACAAGATACCATGAAGTAAGGAAGAAGTAAAGAACGTGAACTTGYGGCTTTGAAGAAAGAATTCGAACATAACAAAAATCAAATTGATCTTGGTAATAATGAATGTTCACACGCGAATGCTAAGTTGAAAGAATTAAAGACTGAATTGACCGAATCTAGACAGAAAACAAATGAAGCTAAAGGATCCCTTACAAATACAAAAACAAGAAATAAAGTTTTGGCTGGTTTGTCTCATCTTAAAGCATCTGGAAGATTGGATGGCTTCAATGGTAGACTTGGCGATTTAGGCACAATTGATGATAAATATGATGTAGCTATTTC